>VXBT01013849.1:1294870-1454530 GCA_013400235.1 Oriolus oriolus
AATATTTTTTAGAAAAAACCTTCCAAAAAAAAAAAAAAAAAAAAAAAAGAGAAAAATCAGCCTAAAGGCACTTCTGGTGAGAGAAATTGCATTCTGAACTTGTTTCCTCTGAAAGCTGAAAAAAAGATCTTTTAATGGAATTTGTCAGGCAGCCCTAACTATAGGCAGTGACCCAAGTGCACAGTGAGCACCTAAAGTTCATTTTCTTTGGTTATGATCTAATACACACTTAATATGCACTGTTTTGGTGTTCTGTGCTACAGCAAAGTAATTGCTTAAGTGTTCAAGAGTAATTGATATGGGAATTAAGGTACAAAGTTAGATCTGTTCAATTTATCTCACAAAAGTAATGTCCTCCTGCCCTTCCCCCGCCCCTTTATTCATTTAGTAAAGTCACTTAATGCAAAGATCAGTGTTCCCTTGGGAATCTGTGGAAAATAATAATTTCTTTATTCCTTGTTACCTGTTTAAAGTACAAAGCCTCTGGGAAAACAATTGCTCCATGCTGTTTCCTTATAATACAAGGAATAGTGGAGTCACCAGCTGTTGAAGGAATGTAGACAAATGGAACCACCTTAACTGGGTTCAAAAATCAAGAATTCACAAACTTTATGAGCAGTAGCGTTTATCCAGGTTGGGTCCTAATTTTGAATTGGAAATAGATTTTGACTGTTACCTTCAAACTCTATTACCACCCTGGTATAACAGAACACGAAAATGAGGAACACAAAAATCAAAAACCACTTCTTTTTGACTGGAAAACTGTCACGTGTCTTGTGGCTGCAGTGGCACCGTGGTTTAGATAAGACAGATGTACACAGCAATGGCACCATCTACCAAAAACCCAGAACTGTCCCAGGGGAACTGCACAGCACACACAATTCTGCAAGGTTTTATTGAGCTGCCATTGATTGAAACACTGTCCTCTCCTACCTGGATGAGCTAGGATGCAATTGAAAGCACTGGCAATACCTCTACCGTAGCTGCCAAGTCATCCCAGTGGGTGAGGGAGCAGAGGATTGTCTTTCTTACCTGCTTGTTGTCTCCAAGGTACCTTTTGGGTCAGAGATGTAGAGATCCATCACAGTTATAAGCTGACAGTCACTTAGAGAGGTGGGTAGAAAGGACAGCCTGTGTGACTGGAGTCCATACATCTAGAAGCCATTCTAGAGAAGAGAGAAGTTTCAAACTGCTCTTTGAGAAAGACGTAAACTTGAAACCATCCCCTGGGAAGAATTTTATTTAATGTATAATCCTGCTCTGGGTTCACTTTAATTTAGTTAAAAATTACATCCTCAGAAGCAAACTTAAATGATAAGACAATTGTCAAAGAAGGATAAACCCCTTCTTTCCTAGTGTTGTAAATCAAGGCTGTTTTAAATCAAGGCTGTTGTAAATCAAGGCTGTTTTAAATCAAGGTTTTACTATGGAGCAGGAAATGCTTCCGCTCCAGTATTTGTTCATGCCTTGATCAAAACAAAATCTAAACCAAAACAAAAATTCTGCAAAGATGAAGTGCAGGATTCCTGCACTTCATCTATTTTATTGTCTTCCTGCTTTCTCTTTGCATGATGTCATCATTAGTGCTACACAACACAAACTGAACTGAAACAAAGAGCTTTGTACTGATAAATGGAATGTTTCAGTCTATCAAAATTACTTCCCTACTTGAGAGAAAGATGTTGTTTGATTCTTCCACAGGAAGATTTATTTTCTAAAGCCTCACATATTCTGCTGCTGAATTAGACTTGTGGAATATTTTTTACTGGCCCTTATCTTTTGCTATTGTTTTAGCCATGTATATCTTTTTATCTTATTAATCTAAGGAGTACTCCTAAGTCAGAAAACTATGGATTGTCTGAGCATTAAACCCATATCTTTTTGCAAAACAGAATGAGCCTAGTTAGGCTGCCCTGAGGCCTGAATGCTGTTGATTACTTCTGTATGGCTTTTGCATATTTTCCCTAGACTTCTTTCTTCATTGTAGTTATTTTCTTCGTGATCATGTTTTAGCTAGAGAAGACAGTGCTGTCTAAAGAATCAGTGTTGATTTATTTGGAAAAGAAAGTGATATGTAACTGAACCCTGTAGGAGGAATTCCTTGTGTTACAGGTTTGTTCCAGATGACATGCCAAACTGAAATGGAAAACCACTGGTATCATTGCACTTAGGGCTGATCTGCCCTCTGTCTGGAGAGAGAGTGTTGTGGGGGTCCCAGGAGAAGCCCACTCTGGAGGCTGAAGGTGGCATTTTAGGTTTCACCTCCTCTGTCTCCCACACTGCATGAATCACAGAAGATTCTGCAGAGGTCTTATTTTTCTTCTAAACGAGAAATAGATTCTTATCTGCTGTAAAACCCCAGCTTTCCTTTATTTCTTTCCTGTCCCACTTGTCCTGTAAAAGGAGGAAAGCCCTTCCTCACCTCCCAGTACTTGCTTACTTCCTAGGGATGTTGCTGGGGGAACTACACTAAAGACTGCAAGCTGCAGCATGAATGGAGCTGTATTAATACATTAAGAGAGAGACAGAAGGATGAATATCATCCCCAAGGAGCAAAACCACCTGCCATTCCTGTGACAGCTACAGAAACCAGTGCAATATATTCAGTAGCTTACACAATAGCAATAGAAAACTATTAAAGCAGAGGAAGCTGGCTAACAGGTAAGTCCAAAGAATCTCTGCTCAAAGGCAGGTTTCTGTTTGGACCTTGTTCCTAGTTCGACATCTTTGCATTATTGCTTTTTGAGCTTTATGAAACACAATCATCCTCTTTCCCATATGACTTCTAGACTTAACTCTGTCTGGCTTCCAAATGTAGCATCCACTCAGAGAAACAGCCTCAGTGGCATGTTGGTATTAAGGCCACCACTTGGGGCTGCCCTGTTGTATGATGTGGGACGGGGGGCAGCGCCATGGGAGGAGCAGGCAGGTCAGCTGCTGGGTACCCCAGAGCTGCCAGATACTCAGGGACGGTCACAAAACCCGTATCAGCCACCAGGGACCCTCACAGCCAAAGCCCAGGGGCTCCTGTTCATTTGCAGGTAGGACTGACCTCTGTGGACAGGATTTACAGTGGACTCAATAATCCCCTTAGATTACCTGGAGGCATCCTGGTACTCAGTATATGCACTGCTGGTGGTGACATTTGCAGAGGAATAACTTTTAGAGTTGAGTGTGCACAAAGGCAGCGTCTGACCCATAAGCTCCACAAAGCAGCGGAAACAGCCAGACCCAGGGAGCTCCTGGTGACTGAATGAGGGTTATTCATGGATGTTATTTTGTGTCTAGTGGAATGAAAACATTTGAGAGAATCACAAACTGTTGGTGGTGAATGTATTCCTCCATTTCTACAAAAGAAATAACAGCAAATTTTTCCCTGGCTTAGTACTTCCTTACTGATAGCTGCAGTTCCCTGACATCTCTCCTCACTCTTTTGTTCTCCCTGTCCCTGAGGAGAAGGGAGTTGATGTCAGAGGTATTTACAGGTGTATACAGGTGTATCTGGGCATCCAGCAGAGAGACTGGGAGAAGTGCAGAGCTCAGTGATTCACTGTCTCTGGAGTCTGTCACATCCATTCTGAACAGATACTCTATATAACAGGTACAGTATCTGATCATAAAAAGTGTGTCCTTTATATCACAGCTCTGATGCATTGCTGTTTGGTTTTATTACAGTGTTTCACACAGAGGAAACCAGAGTCATACTCAATAAATTCCAACAACAGGAGCATGATTCAACCTCCTAGCAATATTTAGAGATCGTCATCTTAATGAATAGTGGGTAATTTAGACAAATCATAGAATCATAGAATAATGACATTTTATACTTGGAAAAACCACTTTGTGAAGAGTAGTGATGTTTAATATGTACTGTGCCATGTCTATCAGGACAATATACAGACCCCAGATGTTAACCCCAATTGCAAGTGAAATTTGTAAGACACATTTTACACTTGATTCCGAAGGCAGAGGGATTTGTACAATGGAAGGTATAGGCTTGGACATCTTTTACATTATCTTGCTTACTGCAAAACATGATCTAAATTGTACACTAAAATCTGATTAGAAAATTTTGATGAGGCCCCAAAGCACACTTTCTTCCTTTCCATGATATTTGCTGTCTAATATATACGTCCATTCCTAACAGAAAGGGAAGATACATCTGCTTTGTTTCATATCCTTGGACAGGAGGTGAAATGGAAATAGGTTTTAGTGCTTCTACATGAGCACTTCAGCTCAGATCAGAAGGGCACTTTTGAGGGGAATTAGGCTTATCTTCCCCACTTACTGTACTCTGGTTCACACTATAGGGATATTGGAGCATGCAAACCAAACTCTTTTCAGGCAAAACTAAACCAGAAGGACTCCAGGAGCCTGCCTAATATATTCCAATGCTAATGGGTCTTCTGGTCTTCCTATTGAGTCTTTCACCATTCAGCCACTTTATCTATCTGTTGAAGATTGGTCTTTTAATTTTCCTTGAGAATGCCCATTCTCAAGATGTTCTGGGGACTGCAGAGGGTGTGTTTGGAATCTCTGTGCTCTAGAGGAGAGTGACTCTCAGATCTTCTGGATGCCCTCTGCCTCCTGAGATCTGGGATCCTGCACAGCTGTGTTTGTGTAACTGCATTTTGCATGCTGCGTTTTAAAGGTGACTTTTGCATGAAGGTGACTCTGGCTTTTGGAGACAGCTCTGCTTGTATCTGTCTGCACTGATTATGGGGACAAGAAAAGCATTAGAATGTGTCAAAGTGGCAGTAGGTTTACAAAAGCTAAAGCAGCTCTGAACAGTCAACACAGGAAAAGGAAACAAATAATCACTGTGAGCTAGTACCGACCTGGTCCTTTCCTTCTCTGCTCAAATGCAGAGCAGCTCCAATTTCTACAGTCTGACTTGCATTCTTAAGCCCACACAGTGCTGAGACCTTCGATTTCATGAAAGAAAGAGCAGAAAAACCATGCTGGTTTTTAACATAAGTTCTTTTGCACCTCCTCAGCTACTAAAGCCTCTCAGTTTGTACCTATGGTTCTCAGTTCCAGCTTCACTCTGGACTCTGGTCAGAACCTACTTCAATGGGAAACACTGGGAGTTCAGGGTTGCCAGTGTGGTGCTTACCAAACACATCCCTAGTTTGAGGCTACAGGTACAAAACAGGCTTTGACATGTTTGGGTCAGCCCAGAATAAGGCCATTAAAATAAAAAGGAACATGTTTTGTTAGGAGAGGGGGTATGAATCAGGTTTGCTCACGCTTAGGAAGAGAAGATTAAGGGGGTTTCTTATTTCTGCCTTTAAATCCCTGATAGGAGGTTATGGAAAAGTGCAGCTGACCTTTCTCAGGAGAGCACATCTGAAGAGCACCATGCAACACTCCTATTTTGTTACAAGGGCAACAATGGTAAGATACTAGGATTATTTTCCTAATTTTTTTTGTTTTTAATGAAGAAGTTTGATTAACCAGTGGAACAGCAACCCAGAGAGGATGGGAAGTGCCCACAATTAAATTTCGTAAAAAAAAATTGTCAGAGAAAATCCCTAAGCAGCCTGATTTATCATGACAGCTGAATCTACCTTCAAACTTGGACCTATTTTGAGTAGAAGATTTGGTCAGAAAACCAACAGAGGTCCCATCCAAACTAAATTATTTTATGTTTTTTTGTTTCTGCTTTTATTTACAGTGCTAATACCAAGGGAGCACCTGGCCTGAGGTCAAATTAGCAATCTGGTACCTTCCAAAACCAGGAACAGGCCCTCTGAAGACAAGATAAAACAGACATTAAACACACAAAAAATGTGAAAGAGAGCCAAATAGAGATAAATAATAAATGGAAGCACTACTGTACCAGGGTGCACCACAAAATACAGCTGCTGCAGTCATTTCAAAGTCTCCAAGATAACAGCAAAAGCAATTACTGTAAGAGCAACATGCTGCCCAAAATCATTAATATGTTTGCTGTGTCTCCCTTGTGCACTAATCCAGCACAAGGAAAGAGTTTTCGGAGAACAGATTTGATAATGCCGCTGTTGTTTGTTTAATGACATTGTTTGCAACCTATCTGTGGTTTTTAGATGGACTCAAGTTGTTATTTTGCAGCTCACAAGTAGTGTGAGAGCAGGGAGAGCAGACCAAAACCTATGGTTTGTTTTGTGACTCTGTGCACTGCTGTCTCTGCAGGGATGCCTTGTTGCCTTCACACAGCACTTGTGTCCCTGAGGACAGCGATGTAGATGTCATTCACAAACCTCACATGTGTGGATGCATAAAAGCCTTTAGCAGAGAAGATTTCCAAGCTGTCTCAGCATTTTTTTAGCTTTCCCAGCATTTTGTAAAAATCCTGGTTTTCCTTTCTCCTGCTTTTCCAGCACTTCGTGAGAAGCTTTCATGTTCCCAGACAGATTATTTAAAAACAAAGCCAACGGTTTTTTGTAAACTAGATTTCCTATCTTGCAGGTGCAAACTGTTGTAGAATTGTTTTGATATGGCCTGGAGAAATGCTTAGAAAGAGGTGTCTTATGATTTAGCCAATGGCCCTGAGGGGTGGTTGTTCAGAGACCCAATAATTTTTTCTTTTAAAAGTAAACTTCTAGCAAAGTAACTCATATAAACCTGTCTGTAAATTATAAATCCATTTTCTTCATGAACACCGAAAGTCTATGTCGCATTTTCTCTTCTTCTCTGCCACCACTGCGACACACATGAGGTCACGTCCACCCCATCTGGAGCAAAAGGTCTCAGTCATGACAGAGAGTCGGTGACACTCACTCCAGAGCAGATGGGTCCTTGCTTCTGTCTCGTGCCCTCGTGTGTACCAAAACCTTGGCCTGTCCCCACACCTGCGAAAAATCAAAGAACATTTTGTGATCAGTGTTGAAGGACAATCCCCCCTTCTGGACCTGCACTTTTCTGCAGTCCATGCTGAGGTGACTGAGAGTGTCCTTTTCGAGGGGAAAGACTCTCAGTTGAGATATTGGGCATCTCTTTAGCATGGGCTGCATGAGACAGCAAGGGCAACTGAATGCAGTATTTCCCTCACACATTGTAAACGCTAGGAGATGGCTGAGATCCCCTTTCAGCACTCATGTTCTTTGAAATTACTCTTAATTAAAATATACTAGCAAATCTTGATCATTCATGATTTGATATGCTGTGAGAATCAGGAAATTATTTCCGGTTTCCTTCTCTTTAATTCTGACTTCAAATCGTGGTCGCAGTGCTCTGTAGCACACACTTTAATTTAGCTTTACACCAACTGACTCCAAACCCTTCTTTAAGCTTGGCCTTTTTCCTAATTTAAAAATATGCAGGACTTAAGCATAGCAAATCATTAAGAAATTAATTCCATTCACTAATGAATTATTAATCCAGGCTAATAGCAAAAATGTAGTAATGACTGTGGGTGTCAGTACATGCTGTGGGACCATTGTAAAAGCACATTCTATCAGCCCATTGAAACAAAAGAGTCAAGAAATAAAGACATCTCTGCATCCTTTGGATTCCCCAAAAACATGTCCCAGTATTAGATTCAAGTGACATTGTAATGCAAATAAATACTTTGTAACTTCTGTTTGTAATTCTAACGCTACTGCAGAGGTTTCTCGGCAAACACTGAGCAGTGTGGGCTCTTTAACACCCAATTCATTTTCTCCTTGGCAAAAGAACGGGTTCTAGTTAAGACAAGAGTTTCACAGCTACAGAGCCTCGGGAAGGGGAAACATCTTGGCCTGAACTGATGCTACTCTTGTAACACCCAAACTCCACTCTGGCTTGAGGAGACAGAGACTGCTTACTTCTCAAGCTTGATGGAAAACACACCAACTCAGTGTCAGTATATGGCAGGCTTTTGTTTGTTTCATTTGTTTGTTTGTTTATTTTTTAATCGGCCTTTCAGTAAGAAGGCTCTAAGACACACATGTCCAGTATTCCACCTGAATTTCTGCCCATTTTCCTGTGCATTCTTTGACATGGGATCCAAGTGCTTCACGTGCACTAACAGATTTGCATTCCTTGTCTCCTCATGGTACATTAAATTATTACATCCATTTGGGGAAGACTGAGGCACACATGGGATGTTTGTGGAAAAGAGGGACTTATCAGTTCCTTCCACTTTACTGACACAGCTGACATGTCATTTTATCCTTCCACCTGGAAAGATACTTAAATTTTATTCCTAAGGAGTGAAGAATCTCTGTGAGTTTATTTCCTTTAAAACCTTTTTATTTTCCCCATTCACCAGCTGGCTTATCTCCAACATATTTCACATCTGACCTTATGGTTTCCATTGTACAGCTATAGATTAGAGGGGAAAAAATACCACTGCATATTTCTAAGCACAGATTACAGAGGGTTTCAACATACTGATTATTCAGGGTGATGAATCATATTAAGTCTGGTGTTTGCTAGGCAGTATTTCACTTATTTGATATGACATCCAGTACCTGGGATGTGGCAATCTGATGCAACACATCACTGCTCACTGACACACCACCGAGAAACACAGAGACACATGAGATAATGTGGTTATTTTTGGATCCCTTTTGGACCCCAGCTTTAATTTCTTTTCTGTTAGTACTTGTCACTGATTTGAGGAGGCTGAACCACTCAGTGATTGTGTCCACCTGTCCCACTTCCTCTACAAAGCAGCCCTGAATTTAACCATAGCCTACTTAGGCTTCCTATGCAGCTTTACTTTCGTGCTTTAACTGGACAAAAATCAGTGACCAGTCCTGACTATTGAGGCACAGGAGAGAAAATGAAGCTCCATCCTGCCACTGGGTAATCCAAAGAAAATAAATGGGTTGAAAATAGCAGCTAAAGAAGATCTGGGATTTAAACACAACAGTAAGAGAAACTGAACTGCAGATGTGTGATGGGATACTGCTCATCAGCTGGGCAGTGTCTCCTGAAGTTCCTTTACAGGTGATTGAAAGAGATTCACGCTGTGTTTTACCTTGTGGTGGGGGCAGGTTGCAAGGGTGCACGTCATGATTTGCAGGAGATTTGTGGTAATTTCTTTAATTTTCTGACCAGGTAACATTGGTCTGGATACTTACAGTCCCAGTACCCTGTGATTCTGATTTAAATGAGTCTTTGTAGTGACTTCATTGGGATCTGGATGCACTCTGAACTGTTGGCTGTGAGTTTGAATGGCCCTCAGTCAAGGCCATTAGGACTCCAGTTGTTTGGTTGAATCAAAGATAAATACAAACTTCTAGGCTTCCATTTTGATATAAAAATATTAACAATAGCATTTTTCCTTCCTTAACTTTCCTAAAGTTGTAAAATTGCCCTTGCTACCAAGGAATGCTCAAGGTTTAGAACTTCTGCAATTGGTTTCTTAGAACAGACCTTTGTGAACATCAACAGATCACCTGCAGGAGGAACTCTGGAAAAACAGTGACAATTTAAGTGTTGCCATCGAACTTCTTCAGCCCATTAAGTTGTGCAATTTTGCATATAATCTCCAGTATACTTAACAGAGGAGGAAAGCACCTGGACAAGGAATGGTAAATATAAACTAACAGAAAATGATACTCCTCTTTCAGTCACACTTATTACCAAGAGCATCAGAGTCTTTATGCTTACCCATTTAGAATAATACCTGCTTGAACAGATATGGCTGGCAGCAATTACACAATACAAATTGATGGATTTGAAGTTGAGGAATTTTTCCAATTTAAAAATATTAAAAGCAGAGAGGTAGAGGCATGTTTTCATTTTTACTTATTTCTCAATTTTTTTGTTTGCTTGCCTGTGCCTCTTCCTTTCTTTCTCATTTTCACTAATTTGGAGAGGTGACAGCACTGTGCCTCTGCTAGTCTGGCCTAATGATGCTGTTTGCATTTTTGCAGAGGCTACACAGCACTTTTTCCCACCTTCTCTTTGATAGGCAGAGATCTGATCAGTGCAACAGAAGGGAATCAGAACTGATATGCCAAAATACAGAAACTCCACAAATTTCTACTTGATGTCTTCAGTACTGGCCCTGTCTGAACAGGGCAAAGTCTCTAAAGAATCATGCATGTTACTATGGGAGTTAGTGTACCTGACTATAAACACAGAAAGCTGTTTCATTCTACAGCTGTTCCTAGTCATTACTACTGTTTTCTTTTTTTTTTTTTTTTTTTTTTTTTTTTTAATATAAAATTCTGAATGTTTCTGCCTAGAGGAGACATGAGCTAATGATGCTTTGCAAAGAAGTTCAGTCTCACTGACAAGGGAGTGATCCAAACTTAGCAATATGTCAGATTCAAAGTTATCTTTACTGACATTTCTGAGAATTGCTACTGGCAATGTAATTCTGGATGTGGATTCACTTACAGTCCTTCAAAATGTTGTTTAAAATCAAGACATTGGGTTAAAAAGGCAGTCCAAAGAGAAGATTCTTTCTACTTTTAAATACATCCTTAATTTACACTAATGGAGTTGCAACTCTCAGCAGCTGACCTAAATATGGCCCTAAGCATTTTTATCAGCTCCATACCAAGTCAAGGCTTGATCTCTATGCTCTTTGCATCCAAACCTCCCACACAGCTGCCTCTCTCATGAAAGCATTATCATAAGAGCAGGGGAACAGCCCAAGTGCCTCAGTGTTACAGCAGTGGAAGGCAAGAACAAACCCTAAACAAGAATTAAGTTTGAATAGTTGCCTAATTCACCATTTCTATAAATCACCTGCGTTCTGGACTCTCCTCATTGTGTGCATCATAAGACATTGCACTGATGCCTTATGGTATAGGCAAATTACCAAAGGAGTCGGTGTGGAGTAGAATTTACCTGGATTTGAATCCAAGACAACGACAATTTCAGCCATTAACCACAAAATGCCCTCTAGCACAACAGAATATACACTTTCAAAGATTACCTCAGGCTCATTCCTATTTACTGGAAACAGATTCATGTGGTGCAATAGGCAATGCTGGATATTATATGTGTCACACAGCAGGTTACTATCAATACTTAAAACTGGAACTGAGAGATATTGCTAAGGGCTTCATTGAAATTCAGAATGAGATAAATGAGTAGAAATTACATTTTTTTTTTCCAGAGAATAATGAAGGCTTCAGGGCTCATTTTGAGCTCAATGCAGTCTTATACTACTGCAATGTCATTGACTTTGGAGAAGCCATGCTGGATATAGACTGTTGTAACTGATATCCGAATGGGTTAATAATAATTAAATTGTAAGACAATGTGAAAGAACATAATTATGACAATTTGAGTCTTTATCATGCCTCTTTCTTAGAGGAGGAGAAGACAAGAGAGCTAATGAAGGAAAGGAACTAGATTTTCTGATTCATGTGCAATTCTGTTTCTTTAATTCCCTCCCCACCCCCCCCACCCTCCCCCCCCCCACAAATCCCCCACGACAAACACNGACCTTTGCAAGAAAACATAATAAATCACTTAAAAAAACCCCATTTACTTCAACTTCCCCCCCATGTCACACTTGTAGCATGAAATAATGACACGGAATCCAAAATCCAGGAAGAACAAGGCAATGTGAATTATTTATTAACATACTAAACGGGTTTTATGCCTTTGCTTGCTTGAGTTTACATAAATGGCAGAGGGCTATTGGACTCTTAGCTATCCACCTACCAAGTTCATTGGTCAATTCTAACGACACCCATTCCAAAATGTTTCCCTAAGCAGAATCATATCAAAGCACAGCTGCGCGATAGTTCACAAATCTCCTAGAATTGTTTCTAATAGTTTTGCCTGGAAAAAGAAGAACTCTTCACGAAAATGCTGGGAAAGTTAGAAGATTTCTCTACTGACAGCTTTTTCAGCAGTCACACCCCCACACCCCAGAAATATTCATGACAGGCTGGTTTTAGTGTCTTCCCAGAGTAGATGGTACTTTGTGCCCACTTTTTCCCCGGGCATTAAGCTGCACACATTGCAGCTGAAACTTGTTGTACCACAGCACATTAAGTGTTCTCAAGCAGGGTGAGGAGACACACGGAGACCTGATCCGAGGCACATGTGGGGACTGCAGACCTGACCTTGGGCCCACTGTATTTGTTTGGTTTTCATGCAATCCATCTTGCTGAAATCTAGGTCACTGAAATGAGAGTGTCTGACCTAAGAGCATCACCCTGAGCTCTCACTGCAGCTAAATAAGGCTTGGTCAATATCTCTGAATCACAGAATGGTTTGGGTTGGAATGGGCCTTAAAGTTCACCCGGGTCCAATCCCCCTGCCATGGGCAGGCACACCTTCCACTATCCCAGGCCGCTCAAGGCCCCATCAAGCCTGGCCTTGAACACTCCCAGGGATGAGGCATCCACAGGTTTTCTGGGCAACCTGTGCCAGGGCCTCAGCACCCTCACAGGGAAGAACTTTTTCCTGATATATTCAGGAGAGTTCAGATATGGTTCCTATAGTGAAATGCAGTGCCTTCTTTGGGGTGAGCTGAATCGCTCGCTACCCTCTTTGACTGAATTGAAAATCAGTCGTGATGCAGCTGTCTGTATTATAGGCACCCACAAAATGATGAGCTGAATCTTGTTTTCTTTGCAACTCAGTTGGTACAAAGCGTAGCAGAGCAAGCTCCTCATGGGAGTCCAAAGCACAGCAGTGCCCTCTATTTTGTGTTCATTTGGAAATCACAGCTTTTTGGCTCACGAGCTTTCAACCTTTAAGAGGGTAAGAAAAAAGTGAGTCATTCAGGACCACTTATGTTATGGTAAAAAATCCACAAAACCTCATTACATACAGACCTTCCTGCTTCAGGGCATAATTCAGTATAAACACTCAGCCCTTTTCTCATTGCTAAACCCCTCTATTCAAGTACCCACAGAGGGGATGGACCATTTAGGTGTCACCCTATGAGTTCTTCTCCATAGGACTCTCTTCTTTGTCACTGCATGGAATCCCATACATCCTCCTAAAATAGGGAATATTTTGCCTTTGTAGACACATTGTGGGATCTCTTACTTTCTTACTGTTCCCTTGCAGTCAAGAAAAGCACAACTGCAATTTTGTCATCAGAGTGCTAAAAATATTCTTTCATTCGACTGTAGCAATTTTCTCAACCTCTGGAAGATCCTGACACTGATAGCAGTATTTTCTATTTGGTTTAGGAATAAATTAGTTGCCTCTGAATGAAGGATGTCTCTGACTGATCTCCACTGTAGCAAGATTTACCTGGAGATTTATTGCAGCTTCGCCTTTTTGTTTCCCCATGGGAAAGTTCACAAATGATGCAGCAATCTTGTTCCAGTAATACTGTGCTTAAACACACTTCACGGATTATTTGGTATTCAGGGTGTTCTTCTTGCGTGAAGAGAAAAAATAGCCGGTTGGTAAAACCAGACTGAGATTTTCAAATAGTGTGACAGTGAATGTTAAACAAAACAAATCTTGCTTCCATCTCATTCAGACAATAACCACCCGGAAAGCACCTGCACAGAAATAAATGCCTTAATGTGAGGATTGCAAAGCAATAGAAAAGGATGAGTGGAATCTCGTTACACTCCCGTGAGGAACACTTATTTGCATTTTATTGGTGAGTGATTTGAATCACGCTAGTTCAGCGAGTTAACTCAAGCCATGATGAAATCATAAATAAGTACAAGAATCCTAATTCCTGGTTCTTGGGTTCAGGTGGTTGCTTTTTGTGTCTCTGGCCCCTCAGGGAAGATGAAATTGAGGTCACATCTACAGCACCTGGCAATCAGTAGGGGCATGGCAGGCCTGTGGTGTGTCCACACAGCTCTGTACCCAGGGCATCAGGAGCAGCTGAGCTGTGCAGGTGTGGGGCTGCTGACCCGTGGGGGAACTCAAGCGATGCTTGTGGGATTCGTTCCAGCCTGGACACTGCATTCCCAACCTGACACTCCTGCTGCCTCTGGCAATGCCCCGGCCACCTTGGAGGCACCTGGTGAGCACCGTGGGCTTCACGGCAGAGGAGCTGTCAAGTTCCAGATCTGCTGCCCACACTGTGTCCATTTCCACACCAAGGTTAAAAAGTAGGTGAAAACGCGCCATTATTGGTGCTCCTCAGCAGACCACAGTCCCAAACAGGCCCCACCCTTTTCCACTCTTTGATGATAATATTTACTGTAAGGCAATGAGGCAAGGGTGTGATTTCAAAACATGATTACAGCTGGAGCCAGTAGAGATCCTTTAGAGTGCTAAGTCGTGGAATATTTGGCTTGAAAGTTTTTCAGTTTCAAGTGCAGTAACTCCTGGGGGCTGAGCAACAAACCCAATGCCCTCTTCCTCTCTGCTCCATCTTCAGAGTCAGTGAGACAAAACAAATCAAATCTGCCAGCTTTGGCTTCCTGAAACCTTCTACCTAAGATTTACAGTTTGTGCGTTGCTTTAATCTCGGCACTTTCCAGCTCCCTGTTTCTGTTTCATTTATTAGTCACCTTTCTGTTGTAAGTAGCTTTAAGCTGTAATATCTTTTGTGGAGAATGAAAATAAAAGGCTTAGTCTGCGGAGAATAATCCTCATGCACAGCTTTTGCTGGGGCTACATGGGGGCAGTAGGGTTTTTAACACTGAAATGCTAATTCTTTTGGAAGGAGTGGAACCGTTGCTCTCTGTGAAGTATGAAGACTCTGATCCCAATCCAATCTATAATGGAGTAAATTCATAGTGACTGACAGGAACTCGGGCATTGCTGCACCATTTCAAGCCAGGGATGCACCTCTTGCAGCACTGTCTCTGACCCCGGCCAGCAGCAGTTTCATTAGAGGATGTGACAAGAAAGGCTTTAGAAACAATTACAGCGTGACCTGCCTGTAGAGAAGACTCCTTCCCAGTCTTCAGTTCAAAGGCCAGTTTGTGCCTTCAAATACTGTGTCCATCTCTATAAGCTCAGACAGGTTACTTTAAGTTGTTGTCATTTAAAATCCATTTTCTTTCCTACAGATATTTCAGTTTCAGTGAAATCAAGGTATTACATCATCATAGCAGCCATAAAGTCCTGTATTAATCTCATGAGCCTGACAGAAACTGTGGATGACCTGACACATGAGATCTGGATGGAAAAGCAAACAAAAGACTTCCAGGAAAGCAAGTGTGCCCTTACTCACTCCCTAGGTTAGGCAGGCTTTGTTTTACATGAGCGTGGGGACACACTTCTTGTGTACATAGCAAGATTGATCACATAGTGAACATCTGGAATTCATGCAAATCCCTCAATCAAACACTAAAAATCCTGTTTTATAGCATTCTGCCAGCTGTGTTAAAACACATCTGACATCATATCTGCACTCCAGCTGCCCTTGTGCCCACAGGTCTCCCCTTCCCCAGAGAGACACACGCTGTCATTCTCTCTGCTGAGGCAGTCTGGAGGAAGAGAAGGGGAGAGAAACCTCCTCCTGCACGAAGGAAAACCAAGTTGATCATAAAACTTGTTCCCTTACAAGCAGCTGAGAAAAGTCACATACAATTCATAGTGTCTGGTTTTTGCAGAGATTTGTGTTAATGTTTCCTTAAGCTTCAGGTCACGTGAATTTAAGCTGTGTTTAGCTCTATGATTGGCTTTGAATGATTCCCAGTGGGGAGGAAGTACCTTGGGAGAACCTCTGTCCTTTCATATGGTGCCATCACCAACATGCCAAATCAAACGTGGTTCTGTCTGAGGACATCTGGGGGACATTTGCTACAGGGAACAGAGCAGGCATATGACCAGAAGGAATTGTCTGGGACAGGACCATGCAATGGAGAAACTACTGCAGGCTTACGGCTTAGAAGTAATAGCAGGTCAGCTCATCACAACCCTGGTCTCCCACCATCCTACTTCCCAGTTCAAGTGAAGGTAGCCTGTGCAGAGGACCTGCAAAAAGTCTGAGAAACCCCTTGTTTTAAGTGAAAAGTGTTTTTCAATATGTTTGTGTAATTCACAGCACAGTGCAGGCCCTCTCCTAAAAAAATCAAAACAGTCTATTGGTTGCGAAACAGATATATATCTTAACAATCTTATTTTTACAACAGAGAAAAATGTTGAGGATAAACTAGAAATAATAGAAGCAAGAAACTGGAGATAGTAGAAAACTGAGATGAAAACTTATAAAAAGAGGAAAAGAGCAAATCTTAGCCTGCAGCATTCAGGCTAATACTAAAAACAGGCTAAGAACAAAAGAGCAAAGGAAATACTAATGATAGTGCAGATACTTTACTAGGTAGAAATGAGAGAAAGGATAATCTTATTCAATGAGAAGGAAAGACTTTTCTGTCAATTAATATAAAAGGCATTATATTAAAATAAAGTTGAATACTGCATCTGGATTACTTGCAAGCAAAAACCTTAAAAGACCTGTCTGAAAAGCCTCTTGTATTGTTGATTGAGAAGATCCAGAAGGCAGAAGGGAAACTCGTGCTAGTCTATTATTTGGAATAGAATAGGTGATATGACCCTGACATTCTTCCCAAATGAAATAGTGGCTGGCTAGTATTGGTTTCAATTAACTTAGAAAGAAAGGAGGCTAAAATAACAAGGCTGCATCAGCTGGAAAGGAATCTTGTCAAAGTGACCAAAAGCTTATGACTCTATAAACTTGGTTGACAAAGGTCACATTGTTGATATAATCTAGATGTTTGAAGGACCATGAGTTTGCTGTAGATCCCCCAGTAACACAGCCAAACATGCTATGTGGTAATTACAAAATTACTGCAGTCGCTTCTTCCAAACATGGCTGCATCAGGGCACGGTCATGTATCAGAAACCAAGGTATTTGTCTTGGGGTGTGTGTTATTTGATAATTGAAAAGAATGACCTGACACACCTCAAATGGATATAAATGGCATATATGAAATATATGAATTTCTGGTGAGAGACTGCTGAGAGCTGTTCATCTCCCCAAACTCTGGAGCATTGCTGATGATCTGAAAGAGAACTCAAAGTCCTTGCTGATAGAATTTGGAGATGACACATAGAATTGGAACATGATGAGTAAAAAGGAAGACAAATTGCTGACAGGGAATGATCTGGATAGCAGGGTAAGTGGATTGCAGCAAAAGAACTATGTGTTTTGATACAGACAACAAGAAAACCAGACATTCAGCCGTGAAGAATGAAGGTTCTGCTTCAACAGTGGGAAAGGGTCTTTAAAAATGGCTCCATGATTATAGCAAATTGCCTGTGACAACAGGAGAGGCTATGGCAAAAGGGACAGAGTAGCCTCTGTCTGGGCGCACAGAGTAACTGGAGACTACCAAAATGTTAGGTGTATTCTTGTAAACCAGGTAGATACTAGATAAATTTGAAGTAAGGGATATGATGAGAGAGTGAATTATTCAGTGTAACAACTTGAATGGTTTGTTCTTGACTCTGTCACTTAAAAAAAATGTAATCCTATCTCCCTGAAGGACTGAGTCAAACAAGAAGACCCATGGCCAGTGTTGTGCTCAAGGCCAGAATGAAAGGTACCTTTTGTTTTATAATCACTGAAGCCTGCTTGGGGGTGTCAGATGTTTGGGGTTTTTTTCTTCAAATATTAAATAAGACCAACTCCTGCATGTTCAACTTGCTACAGAAGTGAACACCATTTCTGAAATTCAATTAAATTGCTTCAACTTCCATGTAATATTAAAGGCCCTGTTCAAAGCCCATGGAATTAGACAGAGCTTTTCCATCCTTTTCACTCATCCAGGGGCTGTCCTTTTGCAGAGGGATCCCAAGGACAGTGATTTCACCAGCCACTGTGTAAAATATCAACATGTGGGCCTGTCCAAATGCTACCACAGGCTACTGAGTTCATGGTGGCTTAACATGTAAACAAAATCTTCAGTTGAAGTACAGGCCACTACTTGTTTCAATATATTCTGTGTTTTTGCATTTATGATTTTGGTAATATCTTCTTACACCACTGAAGTGTAAATTTCATGAATAAATTCTATTATCTCTGGAATTTCACTGACTAGAAAAGGAGCACGTATACGGTTTCAAAATAGTTAAATTCATTCTTCTCACATATCACAAGAAGAATTGCATGAACAATCCACACTGAATAATTTACTCAGTAAATTTAGTTTTAAGGTGACTTTTAAAAAGATCCACCTAACTTATTTGCCACTGCCAGGTGAATCTTTTATGGGCCATATTTGCATGTGAAGCTGATACAAAACCCGTTTCCTCTGAGTCTTTGTGCAAGCATTCAATAGTGATACTGTGGGTTTGACAGCTTAAATAACTTTGTTCTCTCATTAGATTCATACCCACAACCCCTGCCCCATCCCCTGCAAACGTGAGCAGCCTCAATAAGTTTTGCTGTCTGTGTGATGGACAAAAATGTGGGAGCATAACTGTATAAATATATTTGGATCACTGGGTCCATCTTCTGAACTTTCAGACACTGCATCATCGAATCTCATTCCAAAGCTCAGGCAGCACATCGGTGTTCAGGGTTACCCTAACTCATCCCACCACTCAGCTGTTCTCTCTCTTTCTTTCTTGGGTAGATGAGGAATTGTGAGTTTTGCAACTGTTACATTTAGGCTGATTCTTTCAATTTCCTGACTTTTTGCGCACTCTCCTTAGACTGAAACACTCTCCTTAGCCTTAAGTCACTTCCTTCCTCTCCTAGCCTTTACTTCTCCAATATTTTTACAGGGAACAATTCTAGCTCCTACTCAGACTATGTTGTGATACACTAACCATATTTTTCCCTAGGATGGACTTCACTCTATCATCCTAGCAATTCTCCGAACAACTTAATTCAGATTAAATTCCTTTCTTGACCACCAGTCATAAATTTTATTCCAGATGAAATCTCAACATTTCTTTGTAAAATAACAGCAACCTCTGGTCTTTAAGTACTCTGCCTGAGACACAGTAAATGCACTGCATTTATTTCTTCACAGCTGCGCTACACCAAAGCCCTATATGGTTATTAACGACTCATCTGTCTAAGAAGGATAATAGATGGGTGTAGTTCCTTGTCTTAATTGATCTGATGACAGAGCTGGTTCAAGAGATTCTTGCCATCTCAGACATTTGGATTTCCACTTTTTTTCAGTAATGCTGATATAAACCTTCTTGCTTCTTGTTTACTGCTTCTGTTTCAGACAAGGAGAAGTATTTGGTTCCCATTTCTAGCTACTCTCCAATATTGCTTCTTCTTATGCATCCACCCTTCTGTTGCATCCTTGATTTATCCAATTTTTTCCCCAGTTCTTGAGTTTCTAGTTAAGGAGTTACCAGCTCTCTGTAGAAGTTCTTCTAATTTTGCTTCAACATGGGCATTTGCACGCTGTATTTTTGCAATTTGTCATACTCCCTGATAGACTGGGGTGTGTTCTGAAGACCACGCAAATCTCCCATCTGGTATTAAGAGTCAACCTAATACCAGCAAATAGCAGATCCAGTTGTAATTCTATAACAACATTTCAAGGAAAATATCAAGTCAAATTTGTCCCAAAATCTTTCTTTCAGAAATGTCACTGTCTCTTCACTACAGTAGTTCCTGTCTCAGAAGAAAATCTCTCTCTTTCTCTCTCTCTCTCTCTTTGGCCTCTTCCTTATCCACATGATAATTGCTCTCTTCACCCCTCACCTTTTCCATTTCAGTTCATGTGTTATTATAGAAATGCTCTTAGAAATTTAATCCACATACACAATTGTTTTTTCCAGGAAATGAGCAGCTGAAGAGAAAAAGATCAGAAATGTCACTGAATAATATTTCCTGGAACAACACTACCTTTCGGTGGTCCAGGAAAATGACCATATTTATTGAAAGTCTTAGGTCTTATTACTTGGGATGACCAGCAAGGTAAGTTTGATAAATAACATCTTCCTGTACTTAGGATGTTTTCAAGCATTTCTTGATATTTGTGGCTGGAACAAGACCCAGTGAATACTCTTTGCACTTAATGACTGCTTAAAATTAAAGGATACTTAATGAGAGCAGAGCACAGACTAAAAAAATGCAGCTTCTTCCTTCACTAGCAAATTGATGAATTAAACTCATAAAATTTGAGGAAAATAGCAGCCTTCATTGGATAGTTTTAAGTGCAAACCACAGCAATGACCTTTAACTAGGGCTTTGAATGCAGTCTTAAGCTTTCTTGGTCTTCATTTCCCTTTAGACATACACTCAGCCAGGGGGCCAAAGGTTTCCTTCTGAGCTCTTGAATTGACTCTGAGAGTTTACAGCTATTCATTAACCTATGGTTTAAACCTTCCATCTCTAATATGTTTTGCAGATGGTAGAATATTACATCTGCACAGCAGTGTGTCCTGCTTAACAAACATGCCTGGAGACATAGTGAGCAGAGCATAAAGACATTTAGGCAAACTGATATGTGGACAAGTGGGTAAATACTGGAATGCACAATTGTCAAAACTCATTGCACGTTTTAGCAGATGTCTCAGCAGCTGATGGGAAATGTCAAAAACATCCCGTATTTTGCACAGAATAGCTTAATAATGATCACAGACTGGCTGAATCTCTCAAAGCTGAGGGCAATCAGACACAGAACTCGTAAAAGAAACATCTCAGGAATGAGAGCTCACTGAGAACAGCAAAATTATGTCTTCTCTCTCTTTTCTTTTTTTTTTTTAAAGCTTCTTCCTGAGTTCTTGAAAATCAGGACTTCATGTCCACCTTGAAACAGAAGCTTGCTGCTGGTCTATGGCAGAAATCAGCTCTATTTCCCTTTTACTGCGATTACTTTTTTACAAAGATTGAAAATTTGAAATAGATGAAAGTAGCTATATGTAGATGAGTGGCCTTTTATAAATATTCTCTCTTCTTTTTTTCCCCCAAGCAACTTTTCACAGATGATTTGAAGCACAACCCTAACGCTTTGCCTTCATAGTAATCAGGTTTCCATATTTTGTGTGCTTATTTGCTCATTTCTTTTTTAGGGCAGGTATTTTCTCTGCAATAATATCCATTGATCATACTGAACTGCAAAAAATATGTCTTAGAACTGTTGTCTGATTGCTTGACTTTTGACTGGCTTCTGGTCATGTTTAGCTGAATTATTTGACTGCAGGAGCCTGCTGCCTGATCGTTCTCCAAGGGTATTTGGCTACCTCTTCAATAACCCTTTCTTTTCTTGACTTTTCAAATTAAAACAAAAAATAGACTTGGCTAAAGCATTAATCTAGATTTTATTTTTCCTGAGAAGTGCATAAACATAAAGAACACTTAATCAGGTATAATAGACAAAAAAGTTATTTATTTTTCTGAATGATTTATAGTCCAGTTTCTTCTTCTGTGGCTGCAGAAAAGAAGGAGGAATCAAAGAAGAGGTTCATTACTCAAAATGGCAACAGTCCCATTAGGGAGGGACAGCAGAAGGAAAACACAGCCATAATTTTACCTATTTTATGAGAAATGAGCTCTTCCATACTTCTCTGAGCAGACAATGGCAACTTCAATATAAAGAAATACACCACCAGTAAAATACATATGAAAGGGAAGGATTACTGATATTGTCTCAAGAGCATCAGCTAGAAATAAATTCACTTTCTGTTACATTCTGATGTGCTACTCAGATATGTCAAAGTAGCACAGCTGGGAGGACACAGGGTGAAGGAACTGGAGATGGAAAGGAGGTTTCAGCAGATCTCACCTGTGTGAGAACAGGATGTTTTTGGGGTTTAGCCATGGTGGGAGGCAAAGGGCCGTTTGGGCATGCTGAGCCCAAATTTTCCAGCTGTTGGCTTCAGCTCAGCAGTAATGTTCCTGCAATATTTTGTATCCATCCCATAAGTGAAGGAACTGTGCTGTTTCCCATAGCTGCTCTCTGGCTATCTGTGGTATTTTCACCCCGACACGGGCCATGGATGGATGAATGTGTGCACACATCCACGTCTTTGCAAAATGGCTTTTCTGGCCAGCAGTTCAAGTCACACTGAAACTGGGTCAGCAATGGGTTTGATATTCCAAAAATTATATTCAGAGGATACCGAAGCTTTTTCAAATTCTGCTCAAATGGTGGACAAATGACCTGTTAAATGCTTATGCATCCTTCCTGAGCACTTGCAACATATACCCTGAGTGCTTTTTGAAAAATGGTCCCAGCACAGAGGTGCCCAATACAGAACAGCGGCTTTTCACGGGCTCCCTTCGTTTGTGGTTACTCCTCACTTCTCTGTGAGCTACAGTAGCATGAGACAGCCAGCTCTTTAACAAATTTCCATAATTTCATTAAGCTCAAAGATAGTTATGTGAAGTGTTAAAAAATACTTCATTCAGCTGCCGTAATAGAGGAAAGAAAGGCATAAATAATATGCTTTGTTTCCATTTTCAGTCTGTTCACTAACTGAAAAGAAGCAAAAGGGTCTAAACCCCCCTTGTTTGATCCAGTCATTGTCTGACAGTGAGGGAAATGTCCTTGAGAGGAACAAACAGTCAATCTGTGCATAAAGACAAAGCAGAAAAAAATTGCAACTCTGATAAATCACTGAAAATAATTATGAAAATTGAAAAATGAGAAAAAATCCCAACATGATTATGGTCTAACCAGAGAGCAAACATTTTCAAGTCTTATCAGCAATAAAGGGAGTATAACAGGATGTGGTTGGCTCTCAACCCAGCAACTCTGCATGATTCCTTGATGTAATTTGGAAGAAGCAGGATAACCTGTGATTTACAAAACTCTAGCTAGCAAATCCATTCAGGGGTTCCCTGCACATCAACATGGCCATACCAGTGTGTGTCAGAGGCAGATTATCCTCTCACCCTGCTCTGAGCTGTGAGGATATGTGTGTGCACAGCTGTGGGTGAAAATCCACCTCTGCCCTCCCAGGCAATGTGCACATGAAACCAGCCCCAAACCATCTGAACTTAACATATATATATATGTATATCTTTTATATATGTAAATAAATTAGTAGTAGTCCTTCTTCTTGACTAGAAACAGGCCCCATTAGCAGTACAGGGAAAGCAACACTTTTAGTGCTGGATGCTGGAATGCTACTAGGGTTGTTTAACATAAATTAAGAGATGGTTTTTTAGTTTGTAACTAATTTTGTTGGTTGATTAAGGGGAAAAAACCAAACCCAACACAACCCAAACTAAAAAGTGTTCAGATAAGCTACAAGGTTGGAATCAGGGAGAAAGAGCCAAGAACCAAACCTGTCTCTTGTTTGAGCTAACCTGTTCAATGCCTGATCACCTTTACCTGGAAATGTTGGATCAAGAAATAGTGAATGAAAATGAAATAACTGTTTATTGTATTTGTGTGGTTCTTAATCACTGCTCTTGACACACCTGAAATATCTTCAGGAAAGCTGAGGTTAAGGAAATATCACTTTGTTTTTCAGCATACAAGAGAGAATTTGTGAGGTCATGTATTCATTTCCGTCGTGAAAAACAGTGATGTTGCTATTGAAAATTACAATTTTGTTATATGATCAAGCAACTAAGAGGATTCTTAAAGCAGGAACTAAAGGGCTAGATGGTCTTTAGAAGTTTCAAACCATCCTATGCTTCTATGAAATGTCTGTCTGTATTTCGCTTTGGTGTCTCTAAAGTCTTCTAATAAAATCTGCTTAAGTAGAAATATGCGCCTCTAAATTAACAGCAGTCTGGACTCTTTTTATTGAAAGCTGCCCTGGTTCTTGTGAAACAGGTAACTGATATCTGGTAAGCTTTTATGCATGAATTACCTTGCTGAGCAAATACATTACCAATCCATCATGTTAGCTGAAGGAGCTTAATTGTTTGGTGACTTGTTATTAGCAATGGTAAACAATCACCCCCTCCTCTTAAAATACAGTAGTAATAGGATGCTAGGGAGGGGAGGAAATGTTCCCTTGAGTTGTTCTTGAAAGATAAACTGTTGTGTCTGGTCCAAAGGATAATAAAATATATTTACCCGTCAGGTGTCAGTGCCTGTTCTCCCAAACTGATTGCTGCAGGCCAGTTATGTTAAATGATGGGATATCTTCTGCTTCTCCATTGCTTTCTCCTATTCATTTATATTAAAAGATAACAATGCTTCCAGAAGATTAAAAGATAACAATGCAACAGAACTTTTGCCATTCCCCCAGAAAAGTGATGGGGATGTTACAGCTAGATAAAGTTTCTTTGGTGCCAGGACAGAGGGGGAAAATGAGGGATATGAAACTGCACCAGGGAGACTGAGAGAGCCTTCCTCAGGCTTGCAGCCTCCTCCTGCTCCTGCTTGTGGAGCCTGACCACTGGCTTCTGGAGAAGCCCAAAAGCCCGATGGGCACACACAAATCTTCACATCACTCTTCCATGGGTTCCATGTGAATTCCTGCAAGATAAACCCAGTTTTATGTTGATAATTTATTGTCAGTGTGCCCTTAAAAACCTGGGAACCAAGTTTTATCTTTAAAAGCAATATCTATGCACATTTCATTTATTTCCCAGTGACTGGTTATTTTCAGTGAAAGTGTCATCTTCAATATTTATCTGAGCTTAAAGCTCCTTCCCTGCAAATACAATAAAAATGAGCTGAGATGACACGGTGAATTTGTGATGATCTATCTTCCACAATAGTAGTACTTAATCTGTTCAAATGCTGGCCAATAAAACGATAGGGATAGGACTGAGTAATCTCCTTTACAGCATGGGAGCACTTCATTACCCAAGTGTCAAGTAGCCTTTTGACTTTAGTGGAACTTCTTGTTGGGTAAAATGCTGTTATTTAATATGAGCAAATCATTCCCATCATTATTAAATACATTATTACATCCTTTAACCACACAGATTCTTATCTGGCCAAGCCAATTTTAAAGGGGCGAAAAGTTCAGTTTTAAGGAGGACAAAAGACAACAAATGCTGCAAGGATCAAATATGCATCTAAACCCGGTCCATGAACACCAGTGGGCCTGTAGGGTACTAGAAGATTCTGAGCTTGGACAGCTATACACTTTGACACTTAGACTGAGAAGCAAGATAAATTTTGATACTTATTTGGCATTTATTTACTGTTGCATTTTCCTTGTCAAGTGACTGATAACACTAAATAGTATTTTCTGTCCTTTGGAAGATGCTGGTAATGTTTAAACATTTCACACGTATACAGCAATTTTCAAAAACCTTGATGGATATTGTTGCCATATTTTTTTTTAATTCTGTTTCTTTCATGTTGGCACTGGTAGATGACATGATATGCAATAGCCAAATTGGAAAAATTTTTAAGCTTTGACCTCGGTTTGGGATGATGTTTAATTTAAAAATTTCAATATATTTTAAATTATGTATATTTTACCTTTTTGGTCACATCTAACACAGAAAATCCATATTTGTATTGAATTGGTTAATTTGCCTCTTTAGTCAGTTCTTAAATATTTACTGGGGTATTTCCCCAGTAAATAGGAAGGACTCCAGTTTGGGCCCGGCCCTTATGTCACGCATTAACTTTCTTATGAAGGAAAGTGTGGCACACAGGGTGGTATGTAAATCAGTGGGTGATATCTCTCACCAACAAACCATCAAGTCCCCTCAAACATGCAAGGCAATTTCCAGACACATAATTCCAAATATTCCTGACCAATGACTAATGGCAGTTTGTGATACCATGTATGGAACAATTACCGCCATTCGTTTTATACTGGGAGGATTATCAGCTTTTTGGGCTTAGAATAACAAGAACTAATTTCATGGAAACTGGGGAGGTGTAGAAATGTTATCTCCTCGTCTGTGTTTATTCAGTGATAGCATTGTTTAAAGCCCATGATCCTGTCTGCATCTGCCACTGCAGCTGGCCCAGCCAGCTCACCACTTTTTATTTAGCTGGATATTACAGCAGTAACGTTTCATTACAGTTGTGCTTGGGAGAAGTCATAGTCCATTGGTTTTATTGAAGCTCACTTCTAGTTTACTTCCATTTCAGGGAGAAGGACAGCTGTTTTAATATGTACTTGGAGGAACACCTAAAGTGTTTTAGTGTTAATTAAGTTGGGAGGAACTGTTTTTAACAAGCACCTTTTTGTAAATGTCAGGCAGCTCAATCATGTTTCATTGTTATTATTCGAGTCAGAAATCAGGCAGTGCAAACATTGGCAGGCTTAGAGCATTGTGCAGCACTTTGGTGTGAGGCTTTTTTGGACTCCAAAGAGTGGGTAAAATGTGCCAGGCTCCATGGAGGAGAGGGCACGTTTGGCTCAGAATACATTCTCATCTCCCTACTCTTCTGGGGAGAGGGACTGAGAAAGTCCTTATGAAAGTCCTTATGACCCTTACGAAAAAGGGTTGGATGTGAATAAATTATTTCACTTGTCAAAAAAATTTAATAGATAGAGCCAATCTAGCTTAATTTCATCATGAAACAGAACACAAGTGGCTGATGTTGTTCAAGCATGACCCATGGCAGAGCCAGTGAGCAGGCACACACCAGAGTACATGTCCTTGTCTTTTAGCACGATCATCTAAAGCTTCAATCTTTACCACTTCACACTACGCTGAGCTACTTGCTGGTTTAAGCCCCAAATAGGGTCAAAAATGTAAAACCCAAAATGTAAGACCCAAAACTTCATAGAATGCCATCAAGCCCGAGCAGTGTGGTTTGTCGCAACAGAGATCCTCCTGCAAGGCTCCAGCTCATGGGTCTGACTGTCCTGATGCCCTCTAGACTCCTCTACTGAATCCTCGTGGGTTTGGGGGCACAAAAAGGAGTAGCCACGATTTTTAGGAACTCAAATGACTAAGTGAATCACATTTTTTTTTCCTCCCCCTCTTAGCCACCTGATGGTGCTATTTAAGAACATGAGAGGACAGGCTAAGAGCTTGGAAGAAGGCTCACTGCCCACATTCAGTAAAAACTACAGATGTCAATGGGAGTTTTGCCTAAGTAGTAACTGCAGTTTTGACCCTAGGATTTGGTGCACGACCACATATTTTTATTGCTTCTGCATAAATGCAGAAAAATGGCCACCTTGTCTACTTAATCACATGAAGCACTTAAATCAGTCATCCCCTCCTGCATGTTCAGGGAAAAAAAAATCACATTCACCCACGGCTGCATGAAATTAGTCTGCAAAGCAGCTGTATAGACTTGCTTTGGTGCTGCTCACGTTGGAATATTTTTATCACTTAAATTCCTGTTTTATGACTAAAAACTTCTAATCTGTTCTCGTTTTACTGGAAAAGATGAAGAACACGATGTGTGTTGCATCAAATCATCTGAACACAATTTTATTTGCCTCTAATTGCTGATTCCCACTGCATTTCCACAGCATTAAATGGTCAGGCTTTGCTATTGTAAAGTGGTGTAGTCACAGAACCACACCTTTTCCAGCTGCTTAGAGTCTGGCTCTAGTGACAATGTTGAAGGGACAGCACACTTCTTGTTCACTGTGCTTGTGACACTGCATCACCTATTTGATAATTAAGTAATTTAGTGGGCGAAATAATTGTTATTTTTAGTGCAGTCTCAATTTAACCTTACCATAACGAGATAACTCAACACTGCAAAAATTACAAAGAACAGGTTGCCTTTTGGCAGAATTGGAGATAATTTCCTACTGTAATTTTATAATTTCATCCCCCATGTATTTATAAGATACATATCCAAACCCAACTAGGTACTTTGAGGGAATCACACACATGTGCAAACATCTGTTCATGTTTATAACCCAAAGGCTGCTGCTCACTAGGTTAAGACAGCTCTGCTGAAGTGTCAGGATTGCAAGGTAGAATTAAGCACATGGGTGACTATGTGAAAGTGTAAGTGACTCTCAGAGCTTGAGCACTCCATGGGAAAGCACGAATAAGGGCACTGTCAAAGACTTCTTTTTCCCTACCTTGGAGCTATGGTTGGACACACTCTTCATTCAAATCATTCCAGACAAGTCTGTATTACAGCTTTTCATGCACCAGTAGGTAAAAGCTGGAAATATTTTGTTAAATGCTTATTTTCCTGCTCCGAAGAAAAGAAAAAAAAAAAAAAAAAAAAAAAAAAAAAAAGAAAGAGTGATGTATTCATTTCCAATCCAGAGCAGAACAGCTTCTCAGTATGATTACTCCTTCCCACTGACAGAGGATTTTGGAACATAACAAACCATACCATTCCCTTTTGCCTGCAGAATCTACTTTATTTCTGGAGCTTTCAAGGCATTTCAGAGCATTGAGCAAGAGAGACAAATAAGGATGTAAATTATAATATATTCAAGTAACTGCTGAACCAGTGTCCTTTGTCAGCGCATCACGAGCACACTGTGCTATTTTTCATGTGTTATGATATGACCTTGGTCTTACACGGTAATTTTTTATTATCATATAGAGTGATATAAAGCTTACCCAGCTTTTTGAACACAGTCCATCAAATAACTGCCTGTGTCCTCTCTTCACATTAAAATCTACAATGATTAATTTCACTTGTAATGAAGTTTTATAAGAAACTTTAAAGCAGAACTGGTTTATCACTTGGGTTATCAAACCTTTGTTAGTGCCACTGGAGGAGTTTAGGATATAAATCTTTGACAAGCATATAAAACAAACAAATCATAATAATCTGAGATCAAGCAGGGATCCACAACCTAGGACAAATAAAGTCATCTCGAAGATAAATACACAAGACTATCATAAATATCACTTAGTTTGTTGGAAAAGCTAATACCAGGGACTGACAACTCCATTTCAGTTTGAAATAAGCAGTGATCTAAAACTTCAAGGACAGCAATACTAGTCTTCATTGATGGCCTAATGAACAAACCAAAACCAAGACAGTGGGTGTCCTGTCCTGTCCTGTCCTGCCCTGCCACCAGATGTAAGATAAGACTCTAAGGAAAGAATTAACCATCAAGTGAGGAGGTCTCGAGGATCTCAGTGGGAAATGTCTTTTCCCTTAGATGGGTTCTCTTAGAACCCATTAATTCCCATTCTAAGAGAACCCATTCTCTTAGAATCCATTAATTTCGCTTCTTGATCTAAAAGATCCTATCAGAATAGTTCAGATTTGGATCAAGGTGTTGCCTTGAAGCAAAAGAACTACATGCCTTTGACAGAGACCCAGACCTCAGAATAGCTCAGGGTTAAATCTGAAATATTCACTCTGACTTCTTGCAGAGTAATTTTGTGTTGAACTGCATGGAAATGGGATCATCCTTGCACTTTGCTGTCCCCTGTGCTGTCTCCTGTCCTCCCTTCCCCTCAGCTGCATTGGCGTCATGCGAACTATGGAATCTTCAGACTGAGGAGTGAAGAGCTTACACTCCCTTGTTATTATCTCTTCCTAAAGCATCAGCATCACCACAACAGACTGAGCTGGAAAAACAATTAATGTGGCCATAGATGCTGGCCCACATTCAGTTTTCTCTTTTGTATTTACTCAGGAATCAGCATGCTGACAGTGAAACCTGAAGCTGTCTCCTGACAGCTCTCTGCCAGCCTTACATTTGGATCTTGCTTCTGGTCCCTAAACTTCAACAGTGTGAACTGAGGTGATAATTCACAGAATCACTGAATGGTTGAGGTTGAAAGGGATCTCTGGAGATCCAACTGCCCTGTTTAAGCTGGGCCACCTAGAGCAGGCTGCCAAGGATTGTGTCCAGATGGCTTTTAAATATCTCCAGGGGTGGAGACTCCACAACATCCTTGGGTAATCAATGCCAGTGCTCAATCAGTATCACAATCAATCCAGAGTCTGCAAGTTCTCTCTTCAACCTCAGTGGAAACAGAAATCTATGATGGAGTAGAACCAGTCTGAGAAAAGCTACACTAAAACAAGTATTTGGCAAAATTTTGATCCAGTGTTTCTTGCTTGAAGATAAATAAGTTCTCTGTGACAAGTCTTTAAATATGGTTTCAGGGACCAAACTGAATATCCTAAACAGAATTTGTATTGATATCAAAGCCAAAAAGGCTTAACTGCAAGTACTTGACCTTTATTTAAAAAAAAAGGTTTTAATAAGTACATTGGGTTTTCAACTAACTGCACATGAGACTTTTGAAGAAGAAAAAGAGCATTGTCTAGGACCACGGAGAATGAGAACACAGACCCAGAAACTAATAAAATGACACCTAAATTTTAAGACTTAATTATGGCTTTGTTACAGACTCCTCTCTCAGATTTATAGCTGCAGATTTATAAGAGCAGCTGTGTAATAAAAAAAAAATGAAGAAAAATGGGAAAACTTGTTAATTTATTGCCAGAAACTGGTCACTGGAAAGTAAATAAACTCTTTCCGTATGAGCAGTGAGTAAGCTCCTTGTATCTGTGCTCATCTTTGACCATACCTTTAGCTGTTACCTTATCCAAAAGGGGAGCTTTCCCACATCCCCCTGTAGCCCAGCTCCCAGCCCGGCTCATTCTGTGTGCACAGCACAGCAAAGGACAGGGAACATCCAAATACCTCAGCCACCTCCAGCTGCCAGGGGAATTTGAAGTAAGCCGAATGCAATTTGCACACTGGAAGTTGGCCAGCACGCCAGGACTATTATCTCCAGTTTTGCAAAAAGGTCTGGGGGAATGTTAATTAACACGAGTGCCCAAGACCTTGTTTTTATGTGTCTTCTGGAGGAAGGACACGGGGCTGGAGAGAGGCATGGAATTTCTAATGAACACAGAGGGTAGTTAAGTTGTTGGCTTTCAGCTGGGATGGTTGTGTGTGCTCAGAGGCATATGGCACGTTTCTGTGATAGGAAGAGAAGTACTACTCAGAGCCATGACTGCCTCATTTTATAGCTGATTAGCTGGGTGATGACTTACCTGCAGGTCTGAAAACAAGTAGCTTGAGTGGGAGTGATTTAGAGCAGTGATTTAGACATTTATCTGAGCATTAGCCACCACTCCAAACTATGGTGACTATAAATGGGGTGTATGCAACAGAGAGGCAGTTCTGGCCATAACTCTGTAAAGCTTCCCAGCACATGTTTGGTGCCCAAAACCTGTTTTGTTCTCTGAGCTGTTTCCACTATTTCAAAGAAAAATGAAGATATTCACTACAGAGCTGTCTGACAGATTTGAATTTTGGCCTCTATCTCATTGTTTCTTCTAGCTTACTACCAAAGTACTTTTAAACTGAAAATCCACATTTTCCTCCTTATGTATGTCATAATTTTCTGTATGCAAAACCAGAGTTTGGTGCAGAATTCAGGCAGCCTTTAAGCAGGAACACAGAAACAGAAGATACCTCAAAATAAAGACGTGCTCATAAATGAGCTCATCTCCTCTCATGGCTGAATTATGTTCCGGTGCATGACAAGTGGAATTAGTACCACACAGAGACTCATTGTTGGAGGATGGACACGTCGATTAAGCCACTAGAGGGAGATGCAATATGCATTTGGCTGGAGTGAGGAGGGTGCTTTATACCAGGGATTTCTTTGCAGAAGTCGTAGGTAAACAGTGTCAGTGTAAGTCAAATGAGCAGGGATTTAAATTTTTTTTTCCTACAGTGAAAAATATGTACATCTATAACAAATAGAAATGTATAATATGTAACATACACAGCCATACTTGACGTTAACAATGTCTTTGAGTGCACGTTCATGCCAGATTATGTTCACATATATGCATGGCAGTTGCCAAGTAATGCTTGTGCTACGAATGGCTCATTAGCACAGCTTACAGCTTCCACTCTGTGTCTTTGTGGGGTGACCAGCACCACATGGTGATGATATGATGCTTTCTGGGTAACAAAAATTCCTTAATGCTAGATAAAATGTTGACAGCCCTGGGCCTGGGCCATGCTGCCCTTCTCTCTATGCCCAAAGCCATCTGGATAATAACATACTGGGCTTCTCAAGAACCTGAGTGAGCCATGATTGAAGCTGACCTTCTTCTCAGCTTTTTAGGGCATGTGACAGGTGTCTTTTAGCTCTTGGACACACACTTTGTTAAATGGTTTACTGGTTAGGAAGATTACCCCCTAATTTGGGGCATAGTGGCAGGTCTTTAATGGGTGAATATCAAGCACAGAGGAACTGCAATCATTTTGAGGGACTGGATTAGAATTTAAAATCTGCTTGACAAATGGGTGAAATGAGCTGAGAAAAACTGGACGTGGTTCAATGAAAACAGAGAAAAGTGGACGCTTCTAAGTGGAGATAATGAACTGTACAAACACCGGATGCAAAACGTCTGCTGGGCATCAGCCCTGTGAAACAGGATCTGCAGGTTACCAAGGTTCACAGACTGAGCTTGAGTCAACATTGTCACACGACTGCAAAAAAATAAATATTATGGTGCGCTGCGTAAACAGGGGAGCTGCACATGAAAGTCCCGTGAAGTAATCCTTCCATGAGGCTACTCAGAGACAGCGCTTCTGACCTGATATCCTTGGCAATGCATCAGGAAAAGAGGTGGGCCAATGAAAGGGTATCAAACAGAGAACACAAAAACTTTCAACAGTCTAGAAAATGGATCCCTTCTGGAAGAACTGTGTAGCTTCAGCTTGAAAAAAAAAAAAAAATAAGATAACAGATACGAAGGGTGTGAAAATTTGCTGGAAAGAGAGAAGGATTGTTCTCTTTGTCCTCTGTGGCTTGGACAAAGATTAATGCGTAATTGTCTAACTTGCAGGAAAGGAGATGTAGGGGTAAACATCAGGCAAAAGCTGTAGATGATAAATAGTTGGAAGACTTCCATGAAAGGTGGTGGAATTTCCATCGTTTGAAATTTTCATGGACAAGGTAAACAAAAGAAGTGATTTGATCCTGTTTTGGGGGTACGGAAACAGACTAGACAATCTCAAATTGGACCTTCCAGCCTATTTCTTTACAGTAGGACAAATCTTGATTAAAAAATGGGCTTTGGCAAATATAGATTTGATGTAAATACTTATAAAAGCGGTAGCATAAAATCAGAATTATTTTTTGCTGTATAAAATCAAATCTTCCTAATTATGACATAGTTACAGATAGCAAGTAATATTCCAGAAAATCTTGTTCTGGCAGGTAGACGAACCACAGAAATTAATAAATCCTTCCTTATCTAAATTCTTCAACAAGGTGATCCCAGCACATTTCTTTCTTGAGTGAAAGTAGTGGCTTTTTGTTTGAGTTTTTGTGTATCTGGTTTGAATTTAAAGCACAAACATCCTGGCACTGCTGCACCCTGGATCTGCCATACATTCTCCGAGAATAAAAGTTCCACGCCTCCCTTGTTTACACCCCTTCCTGGCAAACTCCCAAATGCCTTGAGTCCAATCCAAAAGCACTTCAAGCAGAAACCATACGGATACGGAGGGAATATTTTTTCTTTAACGAAACATTTCTATGGTACATTTAAATAAACATTTTTTAAGGTTTGCTATTAAACTTTATTAGCATCCTACTGAGTAATACAACCAGTTGCACCACTCTAAGTGGCAAACAAACAAACAGTATATTGAAACAAACAGAAAGCCCAACAGGACATATTCTGAGTGGGGCAGGCACCACTGGTGGGGTTGCAATACTCCCAGCTGCTACATCCCACCGTGCAAGATCTGAGTCCTGAGGCCTCTTGTGCTTCCTCTTTTAAAAATAATTATTCATTGTGTTTGTGATTAATGAATCTCTTCATTTTGAGATGTCACTATTTGTGGTTCCTTTATATTCTGCACAGAGAGATTTGCTTAATGGCTGACAATTACAATGGAATCATTGTCTCAAGGAATAAAATGCAGAAAAAATATTGTTTGGATTTTTATTTTTTTTTCTTCTTTAAGATTAGTAATGGAATCCAGAAACATAGATCCAGACAACTTTCTGATGGAAACCAGTTTAAGATTCTTATTAGTTCCATTCAGTCCCTTGGAAGGATTAAGAGGTCATTTGTTTTATGTTACAAACCCCTCTCCAATTTATGTACCAGTGACATGTTGAGAAGGCAATTGGGGGATGAGGATGGATGGGAGCCCCATGAAATGGCCCTGGCAGGTCTGCAGAGCTTGGGAGGCCCTGCTCAGGGGGATCACCCCTGCCCAAGCAGAGTCTCACTCCCACTTGGGTCCCTCACTCCTTCCCCTGGTGGAGTCCAGGGGCCAAGTCCAATGGCAGTTCTGGGTGAGCCTGAACCCAAGTGCTGCCACTGCAGGGGACAGAGGACTTGCCCTAAGCTTCAGCTCAGCATCATGGAGGGGGTGTTCCCTGGGAGGCTGCGCTGTCCTCACCTGGAAGCCACAGCTGGGAACTTGATTCCAGAAATGGACTGCCCCTCGATCGGAGCGTGACCTCGTGCAAGCACAAACGTGGGACCAATGTTGCTTTCACACCATTTCTTCTGTTTGGGCATCACTTCAGAAACAGTGGAAGTTTGCCCAGGTCTGTGGGGTTCTGGATGCCTCAATAGATGCTAAACACTCAAAAACAAAAGATAACTAAAGAAGAAGAAAACGGACATGCTTTTTTCCTAAAAGTATCTTTATTTCCTTCAGTGAGAATATTAACTTACTGGCAGTAGAAATTAAAACAAAACAAGAAAAATCTCCAGAACTCAAATTTTAAAAAATCACTCTTTTCTTTTAGAGAGAAAAGTTTCCTCCCATGCGCCCCCCGCCTCCCCCAGCTTTAATTTTTGTCAGAAACACTGCCAGACAGCTGCCAGCCATAGAACCACTCAGACCAGCCAACCACTTTTCAGATTTTGGAAATGAATGTTGGAGGTACTTTGCTATGCTTAGCTGATTTATCTGGGCACAAAAAGAGTGAAGGCACTCTGATGGAAATTAAACAGAAATTTTGGTGATTGAGATAATTTCAATAGTGCAGTCATGGGATTCATTATTTAGAGTTATCCATCAATTTGACGAGCCCAGAACTATGAAAAACAAACAATCTCCAATATGAAAGAATTTCTATAAAGAAATAAAATTTCAATAAAATAAAACAAAACAAAACAAAGCAAGAAAGGAAAGGAAAGGGAAGGACACAAGCACTTGCATCACATTGTGCTTTAAATTCGGCCTAAGGATTTTACTTCAGGTAATGGTTTGAAGCCCAGCATTTCACAAAGTAATTTTCTCAGGCACTGTACTGACTGCGTCGTGGCAGAACAATCTCATCAGGGTATGAGAACAGTGAAAATATTCTGTGCTGGCCTTTCCTGAATTACAATGAGGTGCAGAGCCAGAGCCCTGCTGGAAATCACTCTGCCACCTGAGAGGGGAGAGCAGGTCACTCTCTCGACTCGGGGACGGCTGTGGCATCACATGCAGAACCAAGCTTTTGTATCTCTAACAGTTATCTACTTCCCCGGGGCTGCCTAATTGCCATTGCCATCAATCCCCTTGTCACCTGCAATTTCAATCAGTCTCCTAAAGGTTTTCCTACCCGGGTTTTTCCTTTGGTGCTACTTTCCCCTCGACAAATGATCCTTGGGTATCTGTCAAGACAAATGCTTAAGTGATCGTTCCAGGACAGCCAGGGAGCAGCAAACTCTTTGATTATAGATGGCCTGTTGTATGTGAGATTAGGTATCTGCTCCACTGTGAAGCTAAATGATACAATGCAAGGGCTGAATAACTCCTTTCAGTCATGGTCTGAGGTTGCTGTAATCCTTTTTATTTTTCTTAAGCTGTGACTAGCCATGTGTTTTCAGTTACAAGTAAATGCAAATCAATCTGTGTGATTTGGACGTTAGGGAGTAGCGCAATTTTCTTTAATTCATATTATATTAGCTTTCACCCACAGGATAACATGTGCACATGAACTTGAGCCAGGGAGAAAGGCGGCGGGAGAGGAAGGCAGCAATCAGGCATGCTGCAGTTGCTCCCCCCAATATTTTGGCATGCACTGCATTCGATGAGACTGTAACTCCACAGTAGTTATGACATTTTAAGCCAAGTTGGCATGAGCTGTGCCACATCAAGCTTCCATGTGCGTCCCCATGCTGCATTTGCCCTCACAGAGCTCACTTTACAGGGGGCATTGCTGTCCAAAAGCAACAACAGCTACACAAGGAACACGCTGGCCCTGGGATGAGCTGATGTGCTCTGAGTCAGAATTTTGGTTGACAGCTCCAACACAAGAAGATTACTACCAAACTTACATCCAGTAAGGGTTGTTCCAGCTCTAGGAATGCTCCCCAGGAAGCCAGAACTGTAGACCTCAGCAGTTCTGAGAGAGACAACACTCAAGCACTCCCTTACAGGAGTGAATTTTGAATAATTTAATGGAATAGCTGTTATTTAGGCCACCATTTCAATTGTTTTGAGCATTGTAATGAAGGAATAAAAATACAAGCTTGACACTGATAGGGGTGAAGTGCTGTAGCTCCTGTGGTCTGGGTGGAGCTGGGCAGATTTATTCTATCCAAGGACATGATCTTAGAAATATTGCACTTTTTGCTTCTCTTTGGCAAAGCCTGGCACCAGGACCAACCTGAACTGCAGCATTTTCAGGCAGTCCTTTTAATTCCTTCTTGGAAGTGTAGTGTTTATTTGAGAGCCTAAATCAAATAATTGAAAAGGAGTATAAAAAAGCATCCAGGACTAATAAAAAAATATGGGATAACATCTGTTCCTGGACTCCCTTTGCTTTGCCAGGGGCAAAGTACTCACACAGTATGCTGCAATTAGGTCAGTGCCATGCTGAGGTGTGATAACCTGCAGTGGTGAGAACTGCACCCAGAGCCCCAGGAGTTCTCCTCTCAACCGGGGTTCCTCTGCTTATCCTGTTATCTTCAAAGAAAATAAAAATGTTTTCCCGCTAGCATCCTCAATTAAGTGGATAGTGAATTAAGGTACTAAATTATCAACCCACCATCAAAAAGTGTCTCCTTTTCTGTTTTAAATTGCCCGTAATTGAGAGGTTCTTTCCGTAATGCTGTCCTGGCTTGCTAAGTCCTCACACATGGGAATAAGGATGAGTAGTGCAACTTAGAGAGACTTAGCAGAACTTTGTTCAGCTTTCAGTCACCACGGAATTTGGTCCAAGGATACTGCAGTTTTGCATTGTAAGCAAAAGAAACCACCAAATTAAAGTAATCAGAATACTAAGCTCATATTTATTTAATATAGTGATGGGTCTCAAGAGAGGATTTTATTTCCAAGAGCTGAGTTAGGGGAAGATGTGAACAGTTCTAGTGTAGTAATCTGGGGTGTCTTCACACTGGCAGGGGTATAAAAACAAGGTCAAGACTTTAAGATTTAAAGATAAAGGGAGAAGAACTAGAGCATAACGAGATGGAAAGATGATCTATTAAACAGAGCAGTGGACTTGTATAAAACTGTCACTTCTGTAGGAGAAGGATAGTGCACATGGCTGAACAAAACCTGCAACCCTCTGAACAGCGCCTGTACCCAATAAGGTCAACATTAATGAACAAATACTGTTCCAGTGGTGCAGGAAATAAATATCTTCTGCTTTCTTCCAAGCTGGAAGGCCTTAGCTCCTCACTATTAACCACCTCTGTGGCAGGCTGTGCTCCTTTGTTTACTTAGCTCTCTCCCATGAATCCCGAGCATCAAGTGATTCAATATTGTCCTATCCAGTGAGTAATCCTGTGTAAAGTACATACAAACAGGCTGATTTTTCAGATGGAGACACACAATAGTTCCTTTTTAATTGCTTTTGACATTACTGGTAGTGTTCTGTGCAGCTCCATGCATAACACACATTTAATTGTACCTGTGTGGTAGTGATAACACTACAGCATGGTAATTTTCCCTATTTGTAGCATGTGGGAGACTATTCATTCTGGGTATTTCAATGCAGTTTATTAACTGGGAAGATTGGGTAACTGGAATCTCCTTTATTAAAGTTATTGGCTGCCCTGTAGCAATGGAAATAAATTGTGATAATAGCCAGAACAAATTAGCTCGCGTATGAATTAGCCCTTAAATGAAAAGAGGAGGGGGAACTAACCTTGTCTTGGTACATAAAATGCCTTTATTAAAGAAGTACAAGTATATTGACAAATAAAGCAAACTTCTCTAAGAAAAGAAATTTTCTCTTTCCAGACACCTGAAAAGAACAGCTTCAGGGTTAAGTCCTTATTTAAGCCTCATGGGCAGGCACTGTGGGCGACCAGAGGGACTTCCACCTCAGACAACCTGTACTCCCAAGTGCAGTGCAGGTCAGGGCTCTGCCTTGGGGAAAGCTGGCCTTCAGCCTGGAGCAACTGAGGAAAGTCTTGCACAGACAGTTCTGGAAGCAGTATAACCACGTCAGATAGTGACTGATGTGCAGCAAAATCACCAGCGCTTGCTCTCAGCCCTAAGCTGGTCACACCCCTGAGTGATGTTAATAGAAATACCACTCAGTGGTAGGCAGAGTATCTCTATGTTTTACTATTTATTGTAAAAAATCTTAATTCATGGAAAATCCATCGTGGCTTAGGCCAGCCAGAACTAACTTCATTTTAACACCAGTGCTGGTTTTTGCTCAGCTGTTTGTGACAGGTGCTGCTGTACCTCTTCAGAGATTTTGGGCCTCTTGTGAGCTGCCTTGACACTGATGGAAAGGTCCATAGGGAATTACTCATGGAGCTCAACACAGGCATCTAGTGATACTCTAGGCTATCCATCCTGGGTAAGACGCCTATGGCACATTGCTGAACTTTAGACACATCTCAGACTATATCACAGAATCACAGAATTAACAAGTTTGGAAAACACCTTTGAGATCACCAAGTTCAACCTATGAACACCACCTTATCAGGAAAACCATGGCACTGTGTGCCACATCCATTTTTTTTTAATGCCTCCAGGAATGGTGACTCCACCACCTCCCTGGGCAGCCCATTCCAATGCCCAATCACTCTTTCTGTGAAGATTTTTTTCTGAATGTCCAGCCTAAACTGATCTCCAAACTGACAGTAGATGAAACCATCAGACTGCTGCCCTCCTGGCTGCAAGAGGCTGTGAATACACACAAACATTAGGTGCTCTGGACTCCCCTTCAGGTTGCACGGGAAAGTATCAAAGGATCGATCTAAAAACCCCCATAATGGAAGAAGAATAGGCTACTTTTTTGTCTCATACACAGCTGAGATTCCGAATCAATGCTGGCACTGCTGAGTTAGTCCATATTTTGACTAATGCATGAATGTAATGAGTACCAGCCTAACATACAGCAAGTGCTTGAAACTCACAGAATCCAAGAACCACAGACGTGTTTAGACTGGAAAAGATCTTTAAGACCATTGACTCCAACCATTAACCCAGAGCTGCCAAGACCATCACTAAACCGTGTCCCTAAGCACCACCTCTGCAGTTCTTTTAAACAGCTCCAGGGATGGCAACTCCACCACTTCCCGGGCCAGTTCCAATCCCTGACAATCCTGTCCAAGGAGAAAGGGCCCAGCCCTCCAGCCAGGCTTTTTACCAGAAACTCTTACACCCATCCAAGCCATGAACAGCCAGCTGCTCCAAGAGATTGCTGTGCAGTGTGTTGCCAAAGGCTTTACTAAAGTCTAGATAAACAATATCCACAGGCTTTCCTTCATCCACTAAGCAGGTTCTCATGGCTCAAAAGGAGCACAATAGTAAGAGAGACTTTTAGTGTTAGTCACCTCAGCTTATTTCTTACATTCTTGTTTTTTTAATTGAAATAAATTATTTTGGACTTAAAATTCAGAACACACCTATCAGGTTGTGGGATTTTTTTCAGTTTTCAAGGTAACATGGGACCACATTGAAAGTCCATAGCTGGATTTTGCAAGGAGGCTCCTGCCCAGCCTGCTGAGAGACTGTTTTTTTCCTGAGCTTCTGAAAATGTCCTTCCAGGAAATCACAAGATCTCTGATTTTCCTTGGGTTTTTTTGAGAAAATCTGCCAATGGCAACACAAAACAGGCTTCAAAGAATGATCCCTGAAAGGATTTAGATGGGTTGATTAGGGAGGAATCTCCAGAGCTTCCTCTAAAGCACCATCATTATGCAACACAGGCTAGTCCAGTCAGAAGATATCTAAGGATATTAGTGGAGGCTGATGTAAGTCTGTTATTTTCAACACTGCAAATGTCAAGACATCCCCATCTGAAATCTGTTCAATACTTTCCAGCAGAAGGCACAGTATAATCACATAGTAAAGGACATTCCCTAGGGCAAAGACAAAACCAAAACCCCAAATGGCTGCCAGAGCACAAAAATGACCAGGAGAGGTAATTTGACATTTGGTCAATGACAACCGGAACAGGGATGGAACCCCAGGCTCAAGAACCCCTCATCTGTACAGTCAATCAAACAAGACTTTGCTGCTTCCCAGTGACCTCGGGAGGATTGTGAATCCAGTATCAGACAGAGAAAGCCCTGTGCAGAAAAGGAAGCTATTGGCAGGGCACCTTTACTGGCAGCCTAGGAGGCCAAAAGGTCAGGCTCACTGATCTGCCTGCTGCTCCCCTCAGAAAACAAAGGAATGCTTCATCTCCACTCATCACCTCATCCAGCAAAGCTAGTTTCTATTTGATGCATCACCCATTTTTCTTAAAGCAAAGATTAAAAATCGTATTTTCTTTTCCCCTCCCCCTCATTTTTTTTCCCCAAAAAGATTTAGGAATAATGCTAACTTTAATTTCAGAATTGGTTACTTGGAGTGAATTTCAGTTTGCTTCAGTTTTTTGGAGGAAAATCCATGATCAAGAGAAATTAGTTTATTGAATGGCAGGAACAAAAAGGAACTGTTTTGTAAAATAATGCAAATGTTCAAATTTTAATCAGGAGAACAAAACACAGAAGGAAACTGGTATCAGAATGCTTTTGTGACACTGAGGTGGGTCAGAAGGACCTTGAGGATGTTCTGAGTCACCACCTACAATTCCTTTTTGAGACACAAATGCTCCTCTGGTATAGCACAGTTCTACTTTCTTTCATCTGCCCACATTTTCTTCCCCTTAAAATAGAGACACTGAGGTATTTTATGGTAAGAGGAGGATTTTTGCCATTTATCTGACATAGAAGTGGTGGAGGAAAAGCTTTTGTTGGGGAGAAATTTATTAAGTGCCTTGAATCACAGCTCTGAGATTAAAAAAGTTTCATTGTCTCTGGACTCTTTTTGAGGAAGCTGAAATAGGGGGCCTCAGCCTTGACAGAAATATCAAAAAACTTGGTGCTTCCTTTCACCAAATAGGTGCAAAACAAGGTAAAAAGAGGAGAGACCAGAATATCAAACGTCTCTTGTTGAGACAATGAGAAACTATAGGAATTGCTGAACTTCCTGTATTCAGTAGAAATTACACAGTGGCTGAAATGGTTAGCAGTGAAAATAAATGCATTCATTACTGAGCGAGGGGAGTTAAAGGAAGTCACCCCAAAACAAGTCTAAACCAAAGGAAGAGCAAGGAAACAATATTTTTAACATAAGAATATGTAAAACACCCTGGCTTAGGCCTAAAACAGTCAATTACACCTCACAATATCACCATTGTATGTATTTCTGCTACAATTCATGTCAACATCAGTAAGTGAGAATTCAGCTGACAAATGAAACATTATTTTTTGAACGGGAATTGCTGCCCAGGAGCGTATGCTGGAGGATGTCAGAAAGCTACAGTTTGCACCAGCATATACTGCACCTCTTAAGTGATAATTTTCTTTGCACGATCAGTTGGGACATTTTATTAAAAATACATTAATTTTTAAAATAGGGTATTAAAAAAGTTAATAGCATGCCATAGAAAACAGCATTTATTGGTAATAGGAAAGGAAGGGCAGTCATGCAGAGAAAATGGCTACAGGAAACAGAAATTCAGAGGAATGAATATGCTGTTTCAGCTGGCTTCAGCATCATTTCTCATTAAAAGTGTTTCTTTCTCACTGTCATACCAGCTCACACCCTTTTTTTCTACCACATCTGCCTCTTCTGGCTGGACTGTGATGGCAGCTACATGGCAGACTTCAAAAAAGACCCTGCAGACTTCAGGAGCAGATCCAAGAAGAGATAGTGGGGATTGCCTGCTTTGCTGAGCTCTGTAGAGCTTTGCTATGTGCAACAGAGCCAACATCCTCTCTTAGGTTTAAAAGTCCCAACAAATTACTTGACAGCATTAGGAGGTGCAGCAGAGGAAGGGTAATTTCCACAGGGTATGGATCTGACAATCCATTCCGCTCCTCTCCCATGGTAGGGCAAAGGGAGGATTAAACCCCAAATCTCTCAGCAGTTTTTAAAACAAGGAAGGAATTATCTTGATGGAGGGTGGCATTAACTCCTTCAAAAGCCCCAGGTTTGCCAGGCTGAAGGTGTCAGGGGAGACTGATGACATCTCTGTCATCTGCTGGAGCCCAGCTGTGGTCAGTAAAGGATTCTTATCTAACAGATATCACGCAGCCTCTGTGAAGTGAGTAGGTCTCTTTAAGAGTCCAATGGGCAAATATTCACCCCACGAAACTGTTGATGTAATTGGTGCTAATTGTCAGTGTCAGCAGAGGCCTTGATGTGTTCACTGAGTGTCGGGGCTGAAGCAGGTGGGCAGAGAAGCCTGGTGAACATTCATTGCCCTGCAGCAAATACTGGCTGGGCAAACCCCAGCTATCCACCCACAGGCTGCCAATTCTGCCATAATTAAGCAAATAAATAACATAAAACTAAAAAGTGAAAAGTCTCAGACTGCTTTTGAAGGCCTATAATGGCAGAAGGGTTTCACTAAAGCCATTGCCTGGTGAGTGCACTGGAGATGCTGTTGAGTTGAGCAGTATCATGGGAAATCCAAATCTTTCTGACCAAAGTGTAAGCTTCTTCCAGGGTTTGGGACGCAATATTAATTTAAAAAGAAAAATCGAAATGGTCTCCTGTGGGCAGAAGCATTTTTCCCTGTTACTTCATCTCATCAGTTTCGAAATACAGGGAGATAATGTAAGGAGCTCTGACCCACTAAGGCTGGAAGGATGCTTATCATGAGTGACATGAGATAAATGGAAGATAACTAGAAAACTCACATGGGCTATAACATTAAGTAAGGCCTACTGAGCATAGGGTGGGCCAGCCTGTCAGATACAAAACTGCCTCCTTCTCTCCTGCTGAATGGAGGAAAGGTCCAATATCCATGGCAATCCCACATGGTTACGGTGTTGGTGTTCACCTCCCTTTTGCCCCTGACCTAACATGAGCTACTGTGGCAGTACAGCCCCAAATCCAACACAATCAGCTTCCATGGTCAGTGTCCCTTTCCTGACAGAGTCAAGTGTGCCTTGCTGAGGGGAAATCAAGTGTGGTTTGTCAGGCTCTGGTCCCATTCAGTCTCTGCAGGAGCACCATGGTTTGTCAGGGGTGCCAGTATGTCTAGAAGAGGTGTCTTTCAGAGAGGTGTTAAATTATCGTCATTTTTGAAAGATATCAAAGTCATCATCAGATTGCAGATGACTATTATCAGCATGGAGTAGAGGTGCATAATGACACCCTAGGGCAAGATAGAACTTAGATCTCTCCAATAAATAATGCAATTTAATTTTATAGTTTCCCCCTGCTTGCCTTTGGCCATGTGTCTTGCTGGCTGGGGCATTTTGGAAAGGGTTTATATGACTGTGCAGATGATTCTCAGGTGGCAGAGGCAGCAGCATGGCTTTTCCACAGAGGGCTCTACATGGTCACGTTGTATGGCTGGGTTAGGGAAAGAGCCTCACGGATTTGCCTGGCTGTGCTCTAGCCTGGGCTTGCTGTTTGCTGCACCATTTCAAATTCATGAGAGCAGCAGGCAAGTTTGTCCTAAAAGGTGATGGGACACCAGCTGGCATCATAAAACTGCTCCTTACCAGCCCAACAGCAAAATCATCTGGCTCTCATTCACATTCATTAGGGGTCTTTTTAGCTATTAAAAGCAAGACTCCACATCGAGTGTGATCCTACTGGTGCACCAATTCTTTCTGTTTCCCACTTCCACAGACAGCATGCTCTGTGTTCTGGTCAGAAAGCAGAGCAGGGGCAGGCATTGGTTTATCCCTCCTCCCCCTGTCTCAGCTCCGTGCCCTTCACACATAAGGGTTTGCCTTTGTAGACTAAGCCATAAGGAGCAGAACTGATAAAATATTCAGGAGGATTTTCAGTGACCTCTGCTGTAAGACTCCCCTCCACCACGGTAACACAGGTTCAGAAAGAAAGAGCGAAAGAAAAATCAGTTTTAATGATCAGCCTTTCTGACTGCCCAAATAAACGTGATTAGTTCATGCTCCTTTGTGCGCAGAAATGTCCCTGTCTGTAGAAATACGGCCTTTAGGTGTCCTGGACTCTCTGTTCACAGCTGTGAAGGAATGAGAAAGTGCATAAGGCTTTACTACTGCTTTTGCCACTGCTGAGGAACAAATGGGAATCAGTTAAGGACCCAACCTAGTGTGCTGGGCTTCAAGAAGAATCAGGATGCTGAGGAAAAATAAAATGTTGCAAAACCCAGCAGGGTTTTCAGTCTGCTGGAATAAACCATCACAACGATTGAAAGGATGCTGATTTTGTTTGCTTGTTTATTCTGATGGGATTAAGAACTATTTTCTTCCTCTTTCTTCAGGGAGGGAAGTTTCTTCTCACGACATTTAGCTGGAGAACATAAAAAAGTTTAGCTATAGATGGCTGCAGTTTGTTACCTTCCACGAAGGCTCTGCTGGGAAAGTAGATTTTGGGCTTTTTTTCTGCCAGTGACTGCTACAAGACACACAACAGTTTGTACCTGTCAGCAAAACCAGTCCTTTTTCTTAACTGCCCTGCTGCTCAACACTCCTATTTCACAGTGTCAGGGGCTGTGAGCACTTTAATCTGTTAAAAGGGCTCTTTTTCCCTTTTAACACGAAACCCATGTTTTATTTATCAGTCTTTGATATAGGAACACTTAAAAGGCATAACACGTTTTCTAAGATGGATGACTTCTCCGTGGCTGTTGTGCCTCTGTGTGTGTGAGCACACAGGTGGTGCTGTCGCTGCTGCATGTCCAAAGGAAAGCATCTCTATAAAGGAGCATGCTCTGGCATGTGGCCCAGAGCTCCAGCTCTCCAACAACATCTCTCTGAGCACACACACCTATAAAGCTGTCCTGTAAAGGGTCAGATTCAGCTCTCATTGAACTCAATGGGAGTTTTTGCCTTGACTTTAGTAGGATTTTTTTTCTTCCAGGTCCTGCTGAAAGAGAGAGAAACAGTGGTGAAAAAGGAAACCTAAAAACCGAGTTTTGTTTATGGAATGTCTTAAGGCCATATGAAACTGGTTACATTTACTGTTTCCAGCTGATAGTATGAATTTTGGTCAGGGGTCACAGAAACTTAATTTGCTAGCTAGTGGAATGTAATCCCCCTCATTCCCCTGCTGTGTTCAGTGTTTCTTTGGGGCGAGCATATGCCAGCCCCACAAGCTGCTCCAGTCCTCTGGCCTGCTTGGCAAAGGCAGGAGCTTTCCCCAGGCCTCCGACCACCCCACATGAGTGCTGTGGCTCTGTCAAGAGAATCCCTGGAACCCTCTTCCCGCCATGTGCAGAGCAGAGAGCTCCATGCTGTGCATCACAGTGAAAGACCTCACTGGCTACAGAAACCGCTCAGCCTGTGATCCAAGGGCAGCCAAAAGCAGCTCTTTGACTCCCCAGGGGCTGGAGAGTGCAGTTTGCAGCATGTAAAAGTTGCTGTTGCAGACAAGGAGGGCCTTTCACACTGCTCAGGCACGAACACAAGCCCAGAGCAGACCTGGGACCTATCCAGCTCCTCTGCCTGCAGCGCAGACCACACCTGCTCCACGAGGAGCACATCCATGTGTGAGCTCACATATGTGCTCTCTGCACTGCAAATACCTGTACCCTGCACCAGGGTCTTCCCCGGCTCTGCAACACCCTGAATGCTGACCTAGTACATAATCAGTGTTTAATAATGGTCTGGGAAAGAGAAAGTATATGCTTCCTCGTAAACTGGGGGGACAGGACATCTGTTCCATCATAGGCTGGCTCTGCCACGAAGAAATCCAGTGTGGAGCCTGTGCCTGGGGCCACAGAGGATCACAGCCTCTCCAGGGAGCAGCTGGGAGCAGGAGGTGAGTTTTGCTGCTCCCACACAGCCGCTGAGGTCCCTGGGGTAGGGGCAATGACCATCCTCTCACACCTTCTCCTCTCAGTGTGGCCAACCAGGGTGCTACATCTGCAGACAGAAGGGCCATTATTGGGTTGCTCTGAGCTTTTCCAGGTAGGAATGAGCTCCTGTCTCATCTGCTCTTAAAGAGGATGGTTGGGAACTCTGGCATCACTCCCTGCTCACCCTTTCTAGTCAGTTCACGATCTGTGATCAGTTCTCCCTGGAAGCAAAGGGGGTTAGAGAGCATCTTCTAAAGAGATGCCATCAGGAGCACTCCAGCCACATAATCTGTGGACTCAGTCCCTGCAGGAGCTCATTCCCTTTCTGACAATCCACCAAAACACCCTCACTGCACACAGGAATCCCAGAGATGTGTGAGCAAATCCCAGGACTACACAGATCAGGGAAAATAAGCCCCACATTCTCAAAAATCAAGCAAGTGCCAGGTAAGATAAAGCACTGAGGTGGTAAATGTCCTTGTGGGAAACTTTGCAAACCACTTCACTTGCCCTTCAAATGCAAACAAGGCTGGGTCAGGCCAACCACTGTGCCCCAGTTACTAAAAACAGTGTATTTTAAATATCCAAGGTTAAAATTGCTGTGCACCAATTCTTTGTATTGTATTTTTTTACCACTGTCCTTATTTGCAAATTTTTCTCCTGAGACATTTCTGAAAGCATTGGGTTTAGGCCTGCATTGAAACACGAGTTCCCTGAGGCTGGGGTGCCCCCTTGCTAGCTCAGAAGGCACTCAGTGCTGCCAGCCTGGCAGCTGCCTCAGGGTCTGTCAGATGGTCAGGAGGATGATGAGATTTCTAGACACCCTTGAAGTCCTGATGGCTATTTGTCTTTCACTCACATTTCGCTGTGAAGGGGTTGTTAATATTTAGTTGCTTCAAGAGAAAATTCTGTTCAAAACCTTTAGTTCATCCAAGCAGACTGTGCATTGGTCCCATCCCCAGTAGCAAAGTGATATTTTTCCTCTGAAAATATGGCTCTTGCTCTAGAGACAGCTCCATTATGTAATCCTGTCAATCAGCTGCCAATCACATCACTATGGGAACTGGATGCCAAATACAATACCAAGATAAGCATTAAATAGCTGCCAAATGGGGCCCTCTGTTCTCACCATCTCTAAACCTTCATCTTCCTTTTCTCCTCCTCTCTGTCTGCTCTCGATGTGCAGTTTGCACTTTCCTAACAGGGTCTCTGCAATGACTCCCTGCTCAGTGTCCTGCAGCTATTGAGATACCACTGAGGCTGGAAAACAGGGTTGGCTGAAATTAGTTTTCAAATTAATATAAACCAAAGAAACTGTATTTTCTGTTGTTTTCTCTTATTTCATTTGGAGCCTCTTGTTACACCCTCCATTTGCCGTGGCTGCTGTCCATGTTCTCTGAGCAGCCAATGACATAAGGAAAAGATGAGACCAAGGATCCTCTGACCTGTTATTCTTTCTCCAACAGCAACAGATAATTAAGGAAAATCTATAGGATGCAGAGGAAATAGAGGAATTCTTCCAGCAGTCTGTAGCTCAATGACTTCCTGAGCTGGAAGTAACATCTGGAATATCATAATTGCCCCTGATAGATCTTCTACATCAAATCTGTTGCTCCCAATTTGAATTCATTTACGATTTTTACAGTTTTGGCCTCCACAACATCCTGTGTCAAGCGGTTCCTCAATGTAATTAGTGCAGGGTGTGTAAAGTTCTTCTTTGTGTTTGGGTTAACCCCTCTCTTCGGCATTTTCACCCACTGCCTCCTTGAATGTTATATGATGAAAAGTACTTTAATTCCTATTCCTCTTTCACTATTCCTGGACCTAGCACCTGTTGTTTCAGTTATCAAAAACCACGGAAGTGTTTTGTTTCCCTGATTAATTCCACATGCTGCAGGTTGAAAACACTGAAATGTTTCCATATTCAAAATGTTATAAATAACCTTCTTGGAAAATTCTCCCTGTGGTGATTTGAATCCAGCCAAAGCAGAAGAGAAATGGGACTTATCACTTCATGGGAAATCCTGCCATTTTGACTTCTTTTCCAGTTTGAAAAAACTTTTCAAATATATAATTTTTGCCAAAATTAAACCCAAAGTGACTTTGGAGAGCTCTGTGTCATTGCGTTCCAAGTAAGCAAATGTGTCCAATTGCATAAAAGTTGAAAAACAAACCCTGCCTTTCAAGCAGTCATCTCATAGTTAAAATCAGGAAAAAAGAAAAAAAAAAAAAAGATAAAAAAAAGTCTTTATGCCAAATACTATACTGTGAAATTTGATGTTTTGACAACATGAGACACTTTGGGAATTTTGCCTCTGAACTGAAGTTTCATCCCCTCCAAATAAAAATCAAGCAACACTCACAAAATATAGCTATTTTGAAGGAAACCGTGCTGGTAAAAAACGTTCTCATGAGGTGCTGCATCTTGTATAGGTTGATCTCAGGGAGGAGAAAAGTGACCGAGATTTTATCCATGACTCTGCCCCACTGAAAAGGAATGGATTCACAGGCTGGGTGTCAGCTGTGTCCCAGTCTCCCGCTGCCAATGGGCCTGAGCTCACTGTGGCTGGAATTCGCAGGGACCCCGTGACCAGAGGGGCTGCTGTGCCAGGGCACCTCTCTTGTCTGATGCCATCTCAGATCTGCCATCATGTCCCACCAGAAATCCCAGCCAGCTGTCCAGGGATGGTGTTCTCTGGAAATCAGATGGCTGGTTGCTCCCCAAAACCAGGAGCCATGTGCGCCATGGGACTGGGAGAAGCGGGAGGTGCTCTGCAATGGAGGAGCATCTACAGGGCCACAGAGGCTGATTTCCTCCATGCCCCAGCAGCTGGGCCACACTCATGAGCAGGCACCACGCCATCCTGACAGGTGGGCTTAAGTGTAGGTAAGCCAAAAGGTCACATATGTGCCCAAAAGACATTTGTTGAAAGCAGATGCTGCGAGCCAGGAATAAGAAACAGTCTGGAGCTCCCACACATCATTAACACAGCATAATCCCCACCGCTGGATTAACAGCAAAGATAAACATGGGGCTGTGGTAGGTAAGATACAGATTTCCTGATTATAGACCAGCGTAATATATAAAATTCTTTTTCTTCCCTTTTGTCTTTCTTCTATAGAATGGGCAATAAAGGGCTTCCCATATTTGGTAACCTATTTTGAGAGTTGTGTGTGTCGTAAGGGTAGGGAAAAAAACCAACACAACCCAAATGTGCTTCACAGCTTTGGATGTGGATAGGAATACAGATTAATATGATATTAATGTAATGCAATTAAGAGAAAGATGATGTTATTGTTTGAGACAGACATTATTTCCCCATAGAAGAATAAATCAATTGCAATTATTGCACTTTCTGTAAGAATTTGCACATTTTACTCTAGGTCAAGTCTATCGCTGAAATGAGGTACTACTATATTTTAGCTAGACTGAACAAAGGGCAGAGGCAGTGACAGGTACAACATGTAACTAATCACGCTGCATGAGTAACAGTTCAAAAGCTAATGAGGGGCAAACTAGACCTAAACACTCTCCTGAGTCTTGGCATTCTGTGAAAATAAATAAAATAAAATAAAATAAAATAAAATAAAATAAAATAAAATAAAATAAAATAAAATAAAATAAAACCCAGTCAGAAAACAGATAGGTACATAGGCAGGTAGGTAGATAGATAGATAGATAAATGATAGATAGATAGATAGATAGATAGATAGATAGATAGATAGAAGGGAGAAGGGAGGTCAGCCTCTGTTTGCTTTTCCACCAGATCAGCAGTAACACAAATCCTCTTCTGCAGCTATTTATTGCCACCAGTCTTTGACACAGTTACTCTATGACCCCTGCACCTGTAATGTGATACACAGGAGAAACAAAGGCATGAAGGGAAAGGGCTCAGCTTCCTCTCCTTAATTATGCCATGCAAAACAAAAGCCACCCAAGGAGTTGTTTGGAAAGGAAAACAGTACTGGAGCACCCTTGCAGTTGCTGTGGACAGACGGTGTGTAAGTACAATCCCCTACCTGGAACAGAGCCAGGGGACACAAGTGTCACCAGCACTCTCCTCCTATCCCCCAAGCAGAAACAGAAATGCTCTTATCCCATCTGGGCACGAAAATTCTTCACTATATGGATAGCTGGTGTGAGGAGAGAGCTGGAGAGGTAAGGTGAGGTGGAGCTGGAGAGCAGAGGGGGATGATGAAAAACAACTGCAAGCCCTGTGTCTCTGAGCCAGATAAAACCAAAGTGTGCTTGGAGCAGTCTGGGAGCCAGGCTGGCCAAGAGAGGGTATGCCTCAGCTGTGCTATCTTAACAGCTTTCTCAAAAGAAGAGATTTTCGGGAGTGGTGTCACATTTGCTTCCCTGCAAATTACTTGTAGCTAAGACCTGGTTACTGCTGATTTTTGACTGCACATCATGTGTGCTCACAAGACGATTTCAGGATAAATGTGAAGAACATCATTAAGCTAAAAGTAGCGGGATTCCCTGCGCTGTGTCACTGCTGTGTGTTTGCAAACCTGAAGCACAGATGGTGGCCTGGGGCACCCCTGGCACCCCACGAGGCATGGGTGGACTCCTGCCTGTGATGCAAGCAGGCACCACAGGTCTCAGCTGGGAGGCAGCAGGTTTCCAACACATGGGGACAGTCACAACAGCTGCTGCCTCCCAGCTCAGACCAGTCCCAGGATGGTCCTTTTCCAGTCTAGTGCGAGATGTGGGAGGATTGAAGCTGAGCTTTTATGGCTAGATGCTGGGCAAGGGTGGAAGAGAGCTGTTCACAGAGCTGAGGAGCAGTTCCATTGCTGCCTCCCAGCTGTGCACTGCAGTTTTCTGTGGGAAAGGCCCATGGAAAAGCCTCCTTCTCCCCTGCGGCTGCCAAACACAGCCCAGAGGAGACACTGAAATTTTCATGGCTTGAGATCACCCCCCAGACTGAACACAGATCTAACACAATTCATCTCCACTCTTTAAACAAATATGAGCAAGTGTGTGGCTAAGCTTAATATAAATACCTAATATCAGCAAGTTAATTTGCAAAGAACTGTAAAAAGCACTATTTCTTTGTATCTTATGCTTGAAGACTTTATTTGTGTCTTGTTTGAATACTTGCTGGTGTACCTCTATACTATTGCAGTATCTTCAGCACTAGTATCTGTTGGATTGTTTTTCAACAAGCATCAAACAGCTCAAAGATTATGTTTGAAAGCTCTTTCATTCAGTCAGAGAGCAGAAAGCCCCAAATCATCCCTGCTGTGTTTTTTCACTTTAAAGAGCAATAACTAAGAACAACAGGAGCTAATCTGCTCCATGTTTTCATGTCCCTCTAGCGACATGTTACAGGAATGGCTTTAATTGACACTGTCCTACACAAAAAGCGGGCTTTTGAGACACAAAACCATGCAGACACCTCACTCCACAGAATATTTTCCCTGAGACATCATTGTTTTGCAAGGACTTCACAGAAATCACCAGAAATATATCAGTGAAAAGAAACCCCTTATATGGTTGAACAGGGAAACTCTCCCAAGATTAAGTCCTTTTGATTCAAATGTGTAGAAACAAACAGCTAGAGGGATATCCTTTTAATATCCTTCACAACTTCCCATTGCTGCCACAGCACACCTTTAAAGTCCATCAGGATTTCAGTTCCGTCTCCTGACAACTAAAAAAATATGTAGTGGATGTGCTTTCGCCTCTCCTACCCAAGGTTAGTCTGCATTGTCAGGTGGATGCAGTGGGGCTGACCCCTGCTGATCCCAGCTCTGTGTCTTGCGCAGGGTTCAGTCGCAGCACCCTGAGCTCCTGAATGCAGAAAGCACTGTGAGAGAGCTGCAGCCTGCCCGAGTCATTCCCCACCTCTCAGAGCTCCCCAGAAGGATCTGTCTGTGACCCTCACAAGTACATGGCTAATGGTTTAGGTTGGGTTTTTAAAGGATATGCTCTGATGGGGGAGCTTGGACTGAAGACATCTGTTTTCTGTCAGTGTGCAAACAAGCTGATTCCCCTGGCACCTGGCTGGAGAGGGAGATGCCTTTGTCCCAGCGAGGAAATGAGGTTCATGCTGCTCCCCAGAGCCTTAAAGGGAGCACATGTGCTGTGGAAACTCTCCTGGCCAAAGCAGGGCAGCCTGTGATGCAATCATCCTGCATCCATGCCCTTGCCCAGCTCTCACTGCATTTTCAAACCCCTACACACATCGCCCACCCCGCCCAGCCCCATGTAACATGTTTCTTAAGAGGCTTATTTGTGGCTGTCACATGTCATACACCCCATCCAGCTCCGTAGTGTCTACAACATCCATGGTCAGACCCAAGTGACACTACCCCTGAGAGAGTTACAGGTCCCCACTCTATGTTCCCCATATTATGTTGGCCCTATCCACGTTTTATGCACCTCTTCCAAATGGTGTTTTAGCACCCAAAGTCAGCGTGCAAGATCTCCAGGAAGGGCTAGCTCCTCCTGACCAGCACAGATAGACAGCAGGTAAAAAGGGAGAAATTTTCCCTTCTACTGGCTCTGCCTCTGTCAAAACAGGGGAAAGAGGAAAAAGAAAGTGTGATCTACACAGAGCTATTTCAGACTGTCCCAGATGAGAATCCAAACTTGAATGCTTTGGAAAACAAGCTTTTATCTTAACAAGCTCTATCTATTCACTCTATCATATTGGACTTTATTAATATTTCATGCATTCTCCCTTATCCCCACTCCTTCCCCATTTATTTGTTAAAGAGAACTTATTAAAACTGCAAAAAATGCATTCGAGAGGCATTTATTTTAAATGCAGGATGATGTAGTCAAAAACGTGTTTTAAAGATTTAGCAGAATCAAACATCCAAGATTAAAGCAAGCAGAGAGCCAATTAACTATGTTACACAGTAACAGGGCAGTCAATAAGTCATAAAACCATCAAGTTGTCTTGGTGGTGAAATGTTTTTAATCATAACTAGATAAAAGCTATTCGGAAGACATGCACTATGCATTGAAAGTATCTTTAATGCACACATGTTTTAACTCTACTTTTTTAGGTACAGAGTTTAAGGTCAGTTTGCAATAGCAGAAAGCCCTTCTTGTAAAAAATTAATATATATAAATTTTTCAATTTTATCTTAACTAAATGGAGAAAGGGCTCAGCAGTGCAGAAAAGGTAAATACAGGCAGACAGAAGTCACTATAAACAGTCTTTCAAATTATTCGAACTGATCTGTCTCTAAAATTTATGTTGAAGGCCTCTTTACTAAATATACATCTGAAAACAGTCCTTCCTTTCCTAGAATATGATTTTTAAGTGACCAAAATCTGGGCCAGTTACAACTTTGTCACTAAGATTAGACTAAAAGTGTTTGCAGTTCTGCACATCCACAGCTGGTGGGTGACGGAACCTCCTGATGATGAGCGTAGTTTTTGCACTTACAGCAAGCTCTGGGTCCCAGTGTTCTTTTATTTGCTCCATAGATGTAGCACAGACTATCCAAGTTCCTCTTGCAGAAAACATTCCAGTAATGGAAAAGAAGGGAGGTAAAATGAGGACTTCAATTTATCTCATTGCCAGAGGAGCTTTTGAACGATGAACTTCATTTTTCCTTCCATTGCACTAAAACAAAAACCCTGCTTCTTCAAAAAACATCTATGAAATTAGACCAGCACAACATTGATGGTATGAACTAGAGAATTCGATTTGCTGTACTTGAAGGAAACAATTGAGGAAGATTACAAAAGGAAGGGCAAACTCAAAGTCTTCAGCTATCATTAAAACTACTCATATCCTTAGCAAGGCAGAAAATTGGATCGCTCTCCTTCTGTTCATAATTTAATGGCTTCTGTTCAGTCACAGCCCTACCTACCTGCTTAAAAGCGAATTGTATGTAGCAGTGATGCACATTCATTACCATCCTCTCTCCAGATAATTTGACAGTTCCATGGCATGGTGCCACAGTTGGTCGTTAGCTCTATCCCCAAGTATCACACTCTCCTGCAAGATGCTACAGTGACAAAGAAACTGCCGGCAGCTCCTTTTGGCTTTCCTCATCTGGTCAGCATCCACTCCAAGGGAAAGTGCTCCAGGGATTTTACAGAGGGAAGCAGGCATGAAACAGTCTCACTGCTCTTGCCTTGGTTTTTGTTTATTTGGTTGGCTTTTAAAAAATATTTAAATGTGCACAGAATGAGCAGTTAACTGGAGACAATGAGGTGTGAAAAAGATCCTCTCACCCTTAAATACTGGAAACTGCCCCCATTTCCTCTGACCAACTGGCTGCTTCTTAACCACTTGAGATTTTCTCAGGGGACTCAGGGAAGTCAGTAAAGAAGACTTAGAGAGATGATTATTCAATCCTCCATCTCCCCAATACAAGTTTCTGTTATCCCAGTATGCTCCACCACCACAGACTTTTGCATGCTAAGAGGTTAATAGCTGATCGGTCCAACAAGAAGTTTATTATAAAACTGATGTCACAAAAAAAAAAAAGAAAAAAAAAGAAACAACGTCCAACTCCATAATTTTCTGCATTATTGTCAAATGCACTACCATTTAGACTTGATTTGCATGATTTACTGCACATATGTTTTTTCTCTGTCTCCAAGCCCAGAATTATTTCCTATTGAGGCTATATCAGCTGCTGGTGCCTGCAGATTGTCTTTGTCCTTTCCAACCTGCAAAATATCATCTGCGGAATCCAAATCACTGTCTGCCTATTCTCTTATCTTCTACTTCTTTTACCCATCAATAGCCAAGCTGTGCTGTTCAGAAACTACAGCATATTGTAGGAAGAAGCTGATAAGTACATCAAACAGCATTCACAGACTACACACAAACATGTGCCACTGACATTTTTTATTGCCTGTGACAAGTCACCCATCCCCACTCAGTCTTTCCAGATGCATAATGCAGATTTCAAATGTGTGTCACTGTAGGTACTCTTTATTACAAAGAACTTATGCATATTTAATCACAGCTAGAATTTGAAAAGCATATGTGGACAAAAACTATATTTCTTTCTAAAATTACAAAAAAAAGAAGAGATGACTATGAAACTATAAAATGGAAGAGCTAAATTTAATATTTAACCAAGGGCTGATCAGATAGTGTCCTTTGATTTATTTCCCCTTAGCTAAGGTGTGGTAACTAGTCTTGTGTGACTTCCACATCAATTGCTCTGTAAGTAATATTCACTCTGTAAAATTCACACCACTGATGTGGCTTGTGCTCCAGGTGACAAGGAGTTCATGCGTAGTTGGTTACTGAAGATTAGTTGAAGAGGGGCGACCCTTTAAATTACTTGCTTTTTTGTGACCTGCTCATTGCCATCTGAACAATCTTTGTATTTTTCTGAACAAAAGCAAATTTCCCAGTGACCACAACTCACTTAAATAGAATTTAGCAAAATTACTGCAGAAGCTGGTAAAGGGTCTGGAGCACAAATCTTATGAGGAGCAGCTGAGGGAGCTGGGGGTGTTTATCTTGGAGGAAAGGAGCCTCAGGCAGGATCTTATCACTCTCTGCAACGACCTGAAAGCAGGTTGTAGTGAGGTGAGGGTCTGTCTTCTCCCAGGCAACCAGCAATAGAACAAGGGAAAAAGGTCTCAGATTGCACCTGGGGAGGTTTAGATTGGATATTAAGAAAAGTTTCTTCCCTGAAAAGGTTGTCAAGCATTGAAATGGGCTGCCAGGGAATTGGTGGAGGCACCATTCCTTCACGTGTTCAGAAGACATATAGATGTGGCACTTGGGGATATGGTTACGTGGTGGACACAGCAATGCTGGGTTAATGCTTGGACTTAGAGGTTTTTCCAACCATAATAATTCTAGGCTTCTATGGTTCTTTAGATTGAGGCTGGATTTGTAATACAAACTTGAAAAGAGGAATAAAATGTATTGGGCCAACTTGGACTGGCTAATTTCTTATTTCTTTCATAGGGTCCCCATGAGATTTTGGTCAATCACCTAAACCCTGGTTATAGTTTCCCTCTGTCAAATGGCATTTTTAATTACCCAGGTGCTGTTCTTCAGGTTTTTCATGAATGACTAGAGAATCCAAACCAAGACTACAGTAAAGGTCACAACTCTAACGAGTCATGTACCTAAATCTGATCCAGTCAAATTTAGGTTTTACTGCCATATATCACCTAGATTATCAATTCTATAGAAATGTATATTACATGTGTGCATTCAGTATTCCCACAGTGGCAAGACTGGAAAAATGTGATGTAGGCTTTAATATTAATTCAAGATTATTGCAGATTAGGTTTCACATATGTTTTGACTATGATTTTGTTTTTCACTAGTATTTTACTTTGCCATACTCCACACACATTTAAAATGTTAACTAATCTTTTGCAACTGTTAATCTGTAATCATTTCCCTACTACTGAACCCTAAAAAGAGACTGCAAAACGTGGAAAGAATTATGAAAAGAAGGTAGAAGTGTCTGGTTTTTAGGTTTAGGCTGTGACTGACAAGCAGCTCTGTTGTTCATAAAGGGCAAACATCTGTAAAATTGTAAGCCATCAGGAATGATAACCTCTGAACTCTCACCCCATGCTGAGCTCCAGTAAATGAGTGCTCCTACCTCTCTTGCCAAGTGTAACACAATACAGATGTGAAGTTTGTACCATACGCTGTTTGTCTGGCTTTGAATCTACAAGTTAGATTGGGAGGATTCTTAAAACAGCAAACATGGGATCAAAACAAATTAAAATTAATAAAGTGAGAGGACAAACTATGTATTTCATGTCAGTTTTGAAAGATTAAAGATTTTTAGATAATGAAACAAAATACACACCAGTTTTTACTCGGGCTTTCAGGAAAGATTCCACCCGAGTCTTGAAGAAGTGAATAAAGTCGCCAGCTTCTACTCAAGTTTGAAAAATTTTTAAAAAAAGCTTAAACAAGTTTTGTCTAGATAGGCAGTTAATACCTGCTGTAGCTGTACTGAATGAGACAGTAATGCAGGAATTAACAGCATGAAATATTACAGGATAATGGAATAAGTCAGCCCTCAATCTCACAAGTCGTAGAAAGCCCTGCAGTTGTGCTCGGATGGCCACATCAACAGCAGCCGCAAATGCTTCCCCAGTACTTTTCTCCCCAGGCCCAAGGTTTGACAGGAAACACATTCCACAAACCTTTTAATTTAGCTAGGCTCTTTTTAATGAGAAAGGATGTTTTTAAACAGACATCTGCCCTGATTTTCCTTCCTGTTCTAGCGCAGGTATCGGCCAAATAAATATTATCAAAGGATTAAGTATCTTGTGATATTTCATCTGAGTATATCCGAAGTGCTTTACAAACTTTAATTAATCTCCCAGTGAGAGCAGCACTGATACTCATTTGGCTGCTGAGGAGGGGTAGAGGCAGCGGGCCCCACTGCCTCTCACAGCCTCACAAGGAACGAGCAGCAGGGCAGGCACGAGACAGGAGCAGTTCCCTGCCTGCATGGCTTTCCTGCTGCATTTTCTCAGGCAGCTGCAATTTATGCAAGGCAGCAAAGCCAATTATTTCATGCTCATGTGGCAGTGGACACTTTAAATCTCTCTCCCCATTTAGTGAGCCCCACAGCATCTCTGCCACCACGGCCATGGCAAGGGCTGTGGGTGGTTCTGCTGTGCCCATAAGTTCCTGCGAGCTCCAGCCTCTCCATCCACCTCCCCAGGGTGTGGATGTTGGTTCCCCGGGTAGAACAGAGTTGGACAGAGCCCTTCAGCTTGCAGCAAAGCAGCACAGCACAGCACGGGGTGTCTGAAGCCTGCCTTCTGATGTCTCATTTAAGACTCTTGAGTTACTTTATTTCTCTCAATGTCAAAAATCATAACCAGCCTGTATGTGATCTCTCTGTACCTGAGACTACAAGGGTTTGGGCAGGGTTTTTTTCTTTTCTTTCCTTCTTTACAAAAATGTGTCAAAGACATAATTTATTACAATGAAACCGTGAACATACAAACCAAAACTGACATCTCCTCACTTCAAATTCCTTTGTGCCTAGAAGACAGGAGATAAAAAGGCAATTGATATGGGCAAACAAACCCATATTTTATGTCTTTCTCTGGTCTTTCAGGCTGTAATGGGCTGTGGTCTGAAGCTCAGAGGACTTCAGCCTGATTTATATTCATTTTTTAAGCAAGGCTTAGTGTTTCAGATTTGTGGCAGGACCAGCAGCAAGAGGACCTCTGTTAGGGGGGGTCAGGTTGTAAGCACACAACTGTGCACTGTTCCTTCCTGGGAACACTGAGTGAACTGTGGCTGGGGCAGGAGGTTTGGAGCACCTCGGTATGGAACTGCTCACAGGGAGTTTTTTGTGATTCACTGACAAGACCATCACCATGGAAAACAGTGTTGGTCCCAGCCTATTTGTTTGGTTTGATTTATTATTAGACTTGTTTCCTTTTCTTGTGTATTGTTTTGTTTTGATTTGTTTTGTTTTAATGGCTGCAGGTACGTTTTTGCAGAGCCAGCAACCATGGCCTCTGAAGCAACATAAAATGCTGTACCTGCAGGAGCAGCCTTCAGCCCCAGGCTCAGCTCCAGCTGGGCTGTGGCTCTCCATGTCATGAACAAAGACGTGCCAGGCAGGAGCATCTGAGCAGCATTTCAGATTTGCCAGAGAGGGACTGTGCAGCTTATTCCCTCATCTAAGCAAGCTCCTGAGGTTTCTGGGGAATCACAGACCACAGGCTGGCAGAACAAGAAACTACATGATGACAGAATAATGCACAGCACCAGCATTTTTCCAGCTAAATCCTGAATAATAAAGGTTATGAAGGGGATACTGAGTCATCTGTTTTCAAGAGTCCTTGATTTAGAGTTTTAATCCAAACCATGGGTATTACGCAGGCTGAAGTTTTAAAAACTGGTAGGTTAAGCTGCCAGGACTCTTGGTTTTCCATTCCGAAATGCAGAGACAGGTGATGCCTGGAAATGGTTGAGTAAATACATGTATATGTGACCAATTTGTCCTGCCACACTGGTGGAGGATGGCTGTGCACACCTCAGCATAGCCTGCTGGCACTCTGCAGGAGTGGCAGTCCCTGGAAAGGGAAGCTGAGGCATTGTCCTTGACTTGAGCATTTTGATGGCATTGAATCAGAACCATTAACCATGGCACGGAGTAGGCTGCAACTGTACCCTGAAAACTGGGTCTGAGTGCTGGCAATGAGTAATTAATTAGTGCTGTGATGACATAATGGTTCTGATGTACTTCACATCCAGTAATGCTGGGGTGGTATCACAAGATCTTATAATCACAAAATGTGATTGGTGTGGAAGGGACTGTAAAAACCATCTCATTTCAACCACCGCACCATGGGCAGGGATGCCACCCACGGGATCAGACTGCCCAAGGCTCCCTCCAGCTTGGCCTCAGGTAACAGGCCTGCATCCAGCTCCAAAGAGCCAAGCTCAGCCTCACTGGGATCTGGATCCACTGCCCTCACTTTGAGAGGGTTCGATGCCAACAGGAGACTTCACGTTCCCTCTCAGTCACATTCTACACGTTCGTGTCAAACCTGTGCATCTTTTTTTGGATGTGAACAATAGCATCACACCACTGAATACTTGGATCAGGAAGGAAACAGTCTGTGATATTTCTACACTGACAAATAGATGTAAAGAGAAGCAGGCAGCATTTTTCCTCCTCTGCGGTTGCCACAGGATTGCCCCTGTTGACAACGTGAGTGACGTTTGTGCCTGTGTAATTCTTGGCAAACGCAGCAGGAAGAAGAAAGGGTTGAGCCAGAAGCCACATGCAAGACTGTTCTACCCCTTCTCAAGCTGAGCTGGCCATACGTCTTCTCAGGAAATAAAAGCAATAGCCTAGGAAGCAGCAGTATTCACAGTAACAGGACATCATACACAGGCAGAGTGAGACAAACAAAGCAGAATAGGTGGAAATTATGAATCTTTTCTATATGTTTAGCAAAAGCTTTGCTGAATACTGTTTCTTGTTATGAGGAATATTAGTATTTGGGGTTTTTTTCTTAAATTTCAAAATTCAGGCCAGATTCTCTGAGAATTTCAGTGAATTCTCAAAGACTATTTTGAGTCTTAAATGGAAAATTATAAAACCTCCTGTCCAGACTAAATTCTCAGAACTGCGGAATTTCAGCCAAGATGTGGTTATGGTGATATTAAGTTTCACTGGATGTTTTCCAATTCACTGAATTCTGAACAAGTCAAAAAAAAAAACCAACCCAAAAAACTATCCACATCAACTGTCACCTAAGAGTAACCCTGAAGAGCATTTAAGAGTGAAGCTGCAGAATCAATCAGCCTAGAAATTCTTGCTTGACCCTGTTTTCTTGAGCATTACCAAGTCTCAAACCAAGAGAGTTTCCTACTGTGAGATATAACAAAAGATAGAAAAAATCACGTGAGAGAATCAAAATTAGATCTGGGTTTTTTCGTGTCGATGGCTGACACTCAGCACTGGAAAGTTCATACACTTACTGCTGTTCTTAGAGAGGTTGCTCCTGGCACAAAACTGTAAGCCAGACAAAAAACTATTTCTGGTTTTAATGAAATTTAGAAATAAAATAGTGGGCAATAGTTGTGCTGCTGTTGCCAGATCAATTATGTAACTATGTAAGTAAGGCAAAAAAATTGTAAATAACTGGTTTCCATTTAGTTGATGATTAACAAATAGATTCAATTTTGCATTAAGAAAACGTTCCTTGGGTGAAAATTATAGCAAAATTGTGAGAATTTCACTTGGGATTCACTGCTTCTCAGCTCAAATAAAGTTGTGTTTTAATACCTAATGCTTTTGAAATATAGAATTAGTCAAAATATCTTCCTCAAATTCACAGGTGAAACTATAGTTTATCTGAGAGATCTACAGCATTTTCAAGTGGTTCTATTTACAGTATTTTTCAGCTATAGTTTAGACTGACCAAAGCATAAAATAATAACTTGTCCATAAAATAAAATAAACTAGAGTGGTTTTATCTGCTCTTGCTGTGTAATATATGCAAAATCCCTGAGCAGGTTCCTAGGGCAGTTTCTTTAGAGTTCAGGTTTTCATGGGTCTTTACAGAATGACATGCTGAAGGGTCACTGGAAGGGAAGAAAAGGGACATTTCTTCCTAAAGTAAAGGTAGGTGTAAACAGAGCCTAGATCCTATTGAGAAGATTGGTACTTCCTTATGGTAAGCCCTATAAATGCTTTTTCCTTAAAAAAAAAACAAAAAAAAAAATTTGTTAAAATTACAAGAGACAAACCAAAACCAATGGAAAGGTAAATGAGGCAAAATCCCTTCCTAACGAAGCGCACCAACTGCAGAACCTGGAATCCCGCTCAAGTGGCTGGATTTTTCAGCACCTTTCAGCCAGGCTGCGTTGTCTCAGGCTTTTGAGATCTCTGGTTTGTCTTTGCTCAGGACACCTGCTGTGCAAACCTGGAGTGTAGGACAGACTTACACACGGGTGGCAATGAGCACAACTGTGCCCATTGTTTGGGCTCATAATGGCAGTCCCCACTGTTGCTGGGTACCTGGGGTTTGTTTACTCTTGGATCGTGTTCAAAGTGGGTTACAGAATGCAGCCGTTTCCCTTATTTCATCTTGTTTCCATATTGTTTCCACATTTTTTCCCAGGATTTAAACAATAGTCATCTTTCTTATTTCTATAGTTCACTTTTGAAGGGAAAACAGATCAGACATGAAATCTGATTCTAAGTGAGATCCTGAATTTTTTTCCTATTTTTCCCTAGGGTTGGTGGAGTTACAAGGAAATCAGACAACTTTTACAAGGTCACAAAGTGAGTTCTTCAGGTAGGCCTAGAATGAAGGATTCACTTGGCTTAAAAGCTATTTAACTACTCAGCTCTTGCTAATAGCTTTTTTTTTGGTCTCCAAATAAACAAAATGCACTTCAGAATTTTCTTACCAATCTTTTTTGCTTTTAATAAAAAATAATTGCTTTCTAAAAGACATCAAAATGCAAATGGGAAAAATATCTCCATAAATCGCTGCATGGCTTTATTTGTCATTGTTATTTATTACAGTATTTGTGTTAGTTATTCATGGAGGTTCTGGATAAGCCTGAAGCCCGTTGCTGAATAAGGCATTGAAATTAGCTCTTCTGCCCACCCCTACACAATCTGACTCTCCTTTATTAATTCCCTTCATGAAATGTGCAAATCACTTTCTCTCTGCACCTCATATATCCCTATTTTATGCTTGGGGACCCATTTCCTCCCTGTTTTGTCCACCCAGCCTGCAAGACAACGTATTTCCTCCCTGCTTCTTTTACAGGACCTGCTGTCTCGGCAGAGTCTTTTTGTGCTGCCATAATACAGCAATAATGAGACTTTTAAAAGTGGAAGCTAACGGAAAGGTAAAGGCATCAAACATTATACATTACAGTAGAAAGAGGACTAAAGGACTGGTCATTATCCCCTGAACTATTTGTAATTAATGCTGGGAAAGAGATGATTCCTCTCCATAAGATCATCTGTGACAGCATGTTTAATTGCATCAATTCAATCTTCTGCTCTTACCATAACTGTCATTCTTCCAAATAGCTCCCAAACAGAGGCAGCATCGGGAAATGCTGGCAGAGCCTTTCCCTGGTCTCCCAGGGGAACAAAACACTCTCTCCTCTACCCCAGTGGCTCCCCAGGATTCTCAGGGTGTTATGCACTTTCAGACATGGAAGCTGTGCAAGTATCCAGCAGTAAGGCCAACTGAAGTGGCCTGTGATTCACTCACTTTTAGACTAAGGTGTTTCAGGAGAAGGGACGATGAGCACAGCACAGAAGCCATGGGCAGCAGTGGCAAGAAGAGGACAGGGATTAGCTTCATTACTTCTGTGAGGGCCATTTCTGAACTGGAGGCTGTGCTTTGGGAAAGGTGTCCTTCTGCTGGGATATCCATTCAGTGGCAGAATGTCCAGGGTAGGGCTGAATGAGTAGGAAAGGAAAACTTAAGCTGTTCTTTGGCTTGATTCCTCTTCAATACTTCCCCAGCTACTGTGTTTTCCTCTTTCTTTTGACACTTCAGTTTTTCTATCACAGGCCCACCACCAGATTCTTTGCTGCTTTCATCCATGAACAGCACTTGCTACACCTCCTGCTCAAGCCAAACATGGACCTGGCTTACTTCTTTCTTTCCCTCAGTCAATTTTTACTCATTGTTGCTGCATTTAGCCCTGCTTTTTGCCATTCTTACCCTCTGCTCTTGACTCTGGTGACCTATCAAAACTCAGCAGCAAAAGGTCTTTGTTATCTCCTTTGCTATTCCTTGTTGAATTCTGAGATATAATTCATAAGGACCTGCTGCCTGTCACCTTTTAATACTTCTGATCGGCTGTCTTCTCTGGTATGATCATGGAGCCTTTTAACATTTCTCTCCCCTCTGCAAGGAGAACGTATCCTCTTCACAGAAATTTGACCTTCAGCTCCTTTTGTCAATGCTGAAGTGAAGAAATCATTCAGACTGTCAGAAACATTATCAGCCCAGCTGCCACTAACTTCCCAGTCGTGCTCTCTAATTGCTGGATGGCCTCATTATCTTGCTGTTTTCTTCAGCTTTCTTGGGACAGAGAAATAGGAGTGTTATCCTTAATTCCCTAGGCTTTTTTTTTTCATGTGTTCCTGTCAGCAATCCTAGTAAACCTTCTTCAGGTCTCCAACTTTTGAGCACAACTTGGGCCTTAGGACTGGGCTGATCATTTGTGCTTCCCTCAGTTTCTGCCTCCCCTCAAAGAAAACTCTGAATGAGAGACAAAATTCAGTTTGTATCTGAGGTTAAATATACAGGTTAAAAATATTAAAAAATAATCTCTGCAGCATGGATTTCAACAACTGTGTTAATACAGAGCCAGATCCATGCTTCAGTCTTACTCCAAACTCAGTCTCAAAATTCATGTACCCCTTGGAAGTCGATCAAGAACTTCTGAAGAAACAGGTGTGGAGCCAAAGATCCCTCTTGGCTTCCCCATCAAGCAATTAAAGGAGATGCCAGTCTTTTTCCAGACCCTTAATGGCACAAATATTCAACATGCAGAACACCACATTATCACATATAATGGCTGCATGCAGGTAACATCATCAAGGCAAGGTTCTGCCCACAGGTAGTTCAAGGAGGAGGGCATGGGAAGGAGGTTCCTTGTGGCTCCCCAACCACGTGTCCCGGAAGGGCCATGGAGCAGTGCAGAGCTGCACCACTGCCAGTGCCTGGTCCATGTGGTTGATGGTGCTGTTCTGGATATAAATATGTGGTAAATCTGGAAGCTGTTGGTGAGCAGAAGGCTACAGTGACAGCCATGATCTGTTCCAGCTAGTCTTCCTCTTTCAAGTGCTCCCCACACCTCTTCAGCTGGTAGTGAGATTACTCCCAGCTAAACCTACACATGGCTTTGGAGCAGCTGACAGACACTGGTAGAAGCTGCAAGCAAATCACAGCTTCAGCGTTCTGTCACATCAGGCACAAAACAGAGCTTAAGTATCACAGAAATCTGAAACTGGCTGTGGTGATCTTTACAGAACTGCACTCAGATGGAGCATGGCATCAGAACCAGGTCCTTCTCATGGGGCTCATTTCCAGGGAATGGGACTGACTGGGGTCATTCGGGAATGTTGTCTATTCAGGGACATCACAACCTCTGGGATCTCTCTCTCCCTCTTTCTGTGGCACAGCCTGTGTGGCTGTCAGGCTCTTTACGAGAACTTTCCCCTTCACTTGCTGTAGGGTGCTGGGGAGAGGTTGGTGGCTTAGGGAATAGAACAGTGTTTGCTGATGTTCTGAAAACCCTTCCAGAGTAAAAATGTCCATTGCATGGTTGCATCTAAGTGCAGAAGATTCAACTGGGCATCCTACACGATCCCTTCCAGGTCTGGCTCCTGTATCCATCAATAGCTCATGGGTTTTATGTTATTACTGTTCTGTAGCACCTGCACTGCTGAAATGTGACGAGAACACAAACAAGGGAAAAGGGGCAGGTACAGGAAATTAAATAGATTAGAACCAAACACCGAGAGGGAATCTGAAGAACTCCTCCAAGTATGAGTCTAACTGCAAACAAAAAGAGGTAGAAGGAGGTCAGTCTTTGTAGAGTGTCACAAAAAATTGTGGGTTCTCTTCTGCCTTCAGTGACCAGTAGATCTATGAGTTTTATGCAGCACAGAGGAGTTTCATCTTACATTTGAAGAAGGGGTTATTTGCCCAGCCTCTGACAAATGAGAATACAACCAGGCGTAAGGCAAGCCATTGTCAAATCTGTCTATCACAGAATATTCAGTGTTCATTTTAACCCCCTTAGTTTCCACTGTCTTTCTCTTTAATGCTTTATTTAATTTGCCTTTTTTTTTAAAAAAAATGCTTTTTAAAATTTAATGCATGCAAAAATCCCAGTTTGCTATTTTGAACCTGATGGTTGGGGTCCTCTTCTTTGCTTCCCTTCATAGCTTTGATTGTCATTTTAATTCCTTCTGTAGTGTATTTGTGACCCCAACTAATATACTGAAGCCCAAATTGTCCTCTAACATTATTTTGCCAACCTCCTTTCCAAGTTAGAGTCAAACCCATCCTTGTTTCTTTGCCTGTCAGCTGATGTCCAGATTGAATTAGAAAGCACTCTCATTCCAGATTTAGAAATATTTCCTCTACTTAATGCAATCTTGTCTGTGTCTGGGTAATTAAAATCATCTATTACTACCACTCAGGTTCATTTACATGTTTTATCTTTTAAAATTTATGCAATAATTACATAAAATACTATGCTCCAACAGGCCAGCTGGATGGAGTACAAATAGTATGGCATATTCTATTATGGAAACAAACCTCAAGCAATGAGCACTGACTTGACCATTTCCAGAATTTGCTATGATCACAACTGAATAATCTTCCACAAAAAAATTCAATATATATTTGTTTACATATCTGCTTCTTTCCTCTAGGACTTTAAAAAAAAATCTGATGGAGCGTTCCTGAAGATAGGAACTTGAGAAAGAAGGCACTACCCTGTCTTCTCCCCCCATGCTAAGTGAGATGAAAATAGAAGTATTGAAAAAGCCTCCTGATGCCCCCACATCTGGGAGACATGTAAATGTGGTAGCAAAGTACCCAAATATGGCAAATGCAGACCTGAGTAAGAAACATCATTTTCCCTCAACTGCTGTTTGCCCATGTTCCAAAGGTGATCCTCTTCACAACAGGAATATATTTTATTCCATTCGAAGTAATTAACTGCTATTATCAGCTTCAGTGTCTGCTTGCTTTTGAGATCTTCCTGTAAAAACAGCATGTGATGAAGCTCTTTGTACACTGCTAACAGTAATTTAAGGGCTGGAGCTTTTTTTTTGTGAGCAGATTTTTGTGAAACAAGACAATTTCAGCAATCAACATGAAAGGATACTAGAATAATAAAATTCTTAAAGGTTCAGTTTCCTGGGCATTACAGTTTTATTGTGAATTATAATAAATTATTTCCATTTTTAATAAGACCTCCTTGCTCTCCAGCACTAAAATTTAAAAAATATTTTTCCATACATGTAGATAAACTGCAAGTAATTTGATTTGACAAGCCACAAAAGGTAAAACCATCTAAGCAACCTTAATTATCGAGTTACACGTGAGACAATGCACCACATCTGAAGGGACTGAAAATTTTAGACTTTCCTTGAAAATAAATCAGCTGAGAAGATTACGACAGGTACACTCAGTCTCCTTTCATAGTCCATCCCACTCCATTCATTCAGCTGCACACACTAAAGAACACGAAAAGATCTCTTGTGTTGAACCATTCAGCTTCTTTGTCAAAATATAAAAAGAGCCCAGTGCTCTGCAGTATGAACGACTTTCCAAAGCAGGAAAAATATCTTCCCTGTGGACTTAAACCTCTTCAAGCAGGAAAACACACCGCCTGGGAAGGGGAGCCTGTGAGATGCAGAAAGTTTGTACATTGGAGCTGAGGTCAATTTTGTTTCTGAAGGCTGATCCAAGTCACTGCGGATCCATCTGCTGAGCGCAGCACTGGTGGAACATGGCAGCTGGAATGGCTGTGTCTGTTCCATTAACATGTGCTCATGTTTTACCAAAGGGCTGCTAGTTAAAATATGCATCTTTTTCTTCTTCAGCTCCTCTCCTTCAAAGGCACAGCTATTCATCCTCCATTCCTTTTACAAACATGTGATGAATACAGATCCAAATCCTACTGCTTTTCTCAAGATCTGATGTTCCTGACATCAAATCTCAAGGATCAAAGTAAAACATTCATTAAGTCTGCCTAGAATTGCCATAATGAAATGGAATATGGTGCTTTAAACATCAAAAACCACCTTTCTCATGAAGTAAGGGAACATTCACTTCTCTTATTTACCTGATGGCTTGAGATGTTGTCAGAAGTTGTACCAGTCTGGGAAATGCAAACACTGTTTAGATATCTTAAAATATGAAGGGACAGACTGCTTATTAAGTAGCTGGGCTTTTATTTCCTTACCAAAGTATTCCATCATGCTCTAGGTCCTCGGGGAGACATCTCCAGGAACCATAAAAAACGCAATTCCTGGAACTAAGGATTTCAATATTTCATCTCTCTAATCTTCAAGAAAACAACCTTTACCATAAATGTAAGCCTGGGTGTTAAGTACCAATTGACACTTGAATACAGCTGAGTTTTTGTGTCATTTTTATTAAATCTACACAGGTCATAAATAAATACTTATATAATGTGGTAGTGTGGCGCTGAGGTGAAGTTCATAAACCTACAACTAATTTTCAATTATACAAATTATTTCATGATACCAATAAATTTCTTTCATAGCATAAATGATGGGAGGGGGGAAAGAAATCTCGAACATTGTATTATTCTCTTCAATAAACATTTATGGAGAGAATGAGGACAAGGCTATGCACATGCAGACTGGTAGGTATGCAGATAGAGGCTGGTTATAAATATGAGCAGTGACATCTTACAGCAGGGCGTGGGGGAACATCCTGGGTAATCAATTTAAGCTGACAGTTAGTATCACGAGACACATGATATTAGCTACAGTGACAGTGTTATCTGGGTGAGAGAAGGGTCAGTTTCCCTTAGGAAACCATATTTTCCAGAGATCTGGAACCTGACACAATAACTGCTAAAACTTGGCATTAAAAAAAGTTTTCCATTCCCTAGCATAATTTCCCCTTGAAGAACTAATGACCAAAACTGAGATGGCTATTTTAGGATGGTTGAAGACGGAAAGGAGAGGGGAAAACCACACCCATTAGAGCAATATCAGGGGTCTGTTTGCTTTCCACTAGCAAAGGGAGCTGCAGGCTTCTGAAAACAACAAATGTTTGGAAATTTTCAGTGACAGCCAGCTCATGGTATAGGCAATATAGTGCCCAGCATAAGGGGATTGGGTACTTTGTACCTAAAGAGGTAAAAACTAGAGCCAAAGAGCGGAAAGAGAAGCTGCATCCCCTATCCCTCACCCACAGTCTCACCTCATCCCCCTGATTTTTCCTCCTTCTCAAGACCTACTCTGCTGTGGCCACAAAATCACTGCATTGCCAATAAATCACTGCACAGCTTGTCCAGATGCCCAGCTTTCTGAGGCAGAGCTTCATCTCCAGTGCTCAGAACCAACAGCCTTATCTGTTTTTTAAAGCAGCCTGGATCAAGACTTGGAGGATTGTAAAAGTAGATCACGAAAGGGCACTACCAGAGAGAAAGTTTTTCACTCAAAGAGTAAAACAAACGTGACAGATGTGACGAGAGAGCAAGAGATAGGAGGACTGCTATCCCCAGTGACGGGCCTATTAATTGCAATATGGGGAGATTAAGTGAGCAGCCAAAAGGTCAGGCAGGAAGAGCTGGTCTCATGACACCTCATTCAGTGCCATAACCACTAGACTTTCCTTCCTCCTGAGACACAGCAGAAGGTTTTGGGGTTTTTTTTTCTTCTGAGAAAGGACTGCAAAAATAGTTCTGCCTCTACCATGCAGCCCTGCTGCTCACAAAACTTTCCAAGCTGTCACCAGAGCAAATATACATAATTTACTATTAATTTAGTTCCAAGATGCATCCCTTTTTTTCACTCTTTATGCTTATAAAGATTTTTAACTCAGAAATGCTCCCTTTAAGAAGTAAATAGAGTGTTTTCTACTTCTGAGACCTTTAGGCAGCTAAATTTTATTCAGGCTGCTATTGATTACTATCAGCTGAAGGATTTAAGGAGGCCTTGATTAATGTGCAGTTTTAAAGATAAGAACTTGGTGAGGAAAAGCATCTGCAAGTTCAGAGGGTGACGTGTATCCAAGGCTCTGAAGCCACTGCAGTTGGGCTGGAAAATTGACAAAAACAGGGTCTGTTAATGAGACTTTCGGCAAATCTGCTAATCCCAACCAAAATTTAAAACAAATTTTTATCAAAACGTCAGCATTTCTGGTCCTAGTCATAAGTAGATCTTGTAAATGTAAAAAGCAGCAAATAAAGAAGTAGGTTTTTCCAGACTTTAAAGCTCCTTAAAAGTGCTGAAGTTGCTTTGGCTTCTGAAAATGAACAGAAGGATCCAGGATATTTTGTTCCAAGCAGTTTGTTCAGCCCTATCCTTACATTACTGGGCTGCTGTCCTCAGCTGCTGAGCTGAATCCTGCTCCAGACTGGTGCAACTGTGCTCCTCTTGGATACTTTAGCTGAAACTCATCCAGCTGGAATTTGGAAATATAATAGGAAATAAGTGGGGGGGGGCTTGTTTGGTTTTTTCCCTCTCTAACTTCTGCACTTTTTTGAGTTATTTTCCTTTGAAGAGAGAAAATGGAGGTATAGTCTGATATTGGGGAGAGTGTGAAAAACAGCCCTATTCACATCCTCTGGTATGTAAACAGGGCTGAGTGTGATTAGATAGTGATTCAAAAAAAGTTAAGTCCTAAAGACACTGACACTTGTTGAAAGATCTATGCTTAGCTTGCCACTTGCCCCCAAAATTCTGGCCAAAATGCTGGAATTCATCACCACCTCAGCAATCAGAAGTTTGTTTCGCCTCTTAAGTAGACAGGGAAAGAAGCAGGAAAAAACTGCAGCAAGACCTTACATATTTGAGATGCCACGGAATTGTTGAGCTGCCTCATCCAAGTTTCCTTAGAACTTGCAAAGAGCAGGAAAGTTCAATCGACAGAAGGTTTCTTTTCCCTGTGTTCAGCCTCCAATATGCTCTTCTCTGTCTTGACTCAGGCAAGAACTGTGCAAGGCTACTAGCATGGCTTGTAATATCCTCTGAATTTCTGAATTTTAAACAGGAATTAGTGACCGAGATTGCCAGGTATTGCAATTGTTTGAAATTTAGCAAACGTGTGTCACTTGGAGACAACGAAGTTCATGAATATGTTCAGCCATATTTCATTCTGGATATTTAATATGGAGATGAGCTTCAGCTGGGAGGTGTATATACTGTTAATTACATTGCTTGGGAGTGGTTAGGGGAAAAAAATCCAAAAAGATAAGCTCACAGAAACTAGTTATGATGTTCAATTAACGGTTCTGGACCTGTTCTCCTTTGGTTTAAAATCAGCATTACCCCTTAGAGTTACATCAGATGCAGACCCAGCCCCAAATCCCTTTTCCTTCACTTGATAGATCAGTTCTGTTCTTAGTCTTCACAATTACAGCATTTCATTTATTTTGCTAGATCTATTTTAATTTACCTGTGGAGCCAGGGCTTCCTCAATCTCCGTTACCATAACGGTGTCACATTAACACAGTTTTTAAAATGTAAACTGATTTGTTTTGATTGATTTTGTCTGACCTTTAAAAATGAATAAGAGTATTTCAGTGGTGTAATAAACCACATTTGGGGAGTCTAAACACTCTAAAATATAGCAGATGTGGATGGATTTGCTTAATAGAGCAGAAAGCTTAGAAAGTGGTCTCTGGGTTGACAAGCAGAAGTTTTGCAAGCTCTTAGAGTTCAGAAGACTGCAAAAACTTTAACAGGAAAAAAAAAACCCTGCAGCTATGTGCAGTTGTTTTGCAGTGTCTTTTAGGGATGTATAAGCAGTGCCAGCAGGGCACATTCTCTGCTCTGAAGATAAGCAGGTCACTCCCGTGCATGGTGAATGCTTCCAGAAGCAAAGGAAAACCCCTGCATTGGAGAACCTGGCCCCTGCTCTACATTTCCTGTCGCCCTCCATTTCCTCTATAAAGCCAGAGTTAGTGAAACCTCACAGAACAGAAAAGGAAGGAAAATACAGAGGTAATTAAAAATATTAAAATATTTCCCATGATAGAGAGAAAATACAAGAAGGAGCTTTGCAACTAATAAACACACTGCCTTATCTTTTCAAACAAGTGATAAAACAAAAGAGAAAGTAGGCAATAAAAGGTACACTGAATGCACAAAATGGTAACAGCCAAGGATGAGTGTGTAAAAGGAAGTGGAGCCAGGGGATTTCAGGTTATTAAGGAAGAAAAAACAGAAATCCTGTGAAGGAGGTAGGCCACCAATCTTCATTTTGATTTCTAGCAAAAGTCTGGAATAAACTGTCCCCTGGAAGATAAGAGTGGCGATGCAGTACATGCTATAGATTTGTCATGAGCAAGCTGTGTCACATTCATCCAACTTTCTCCTGTGACCAGATCAAGGGCTGTGAGCAACAGGCAAATTTAACCCAAATAAGGCTTTTGACGCTATCTCACATGACATTCTCATTAGCAAGCTGGGCAAATACTCTCTTAATGAAATTGGTTTGAGAGGGGTGAAAAAGTGATTGGAAATCTATACTTACCAAGTACTTATCAATGGTTCATTATCCAAATGGAAGGGTTTATTGAGTGACATTCTGCAGGACTCTGTCCTAAGTCTGCATTTATTCAATATTTTCATTAATAGGGATGATGGAATAGGAAGTATGTTTATTAAATCTGCAGAGGATATGGAGCAAGAAGGGACTACAGGCTCATTGAAAATTCAAAATGAACTTTTCTATTGAAGGGACATTCTGAAAATTAGCAGGAAGATGAATGGAATGAAGTTTGTTAGGGAGAAAAACAAAGTAAATAATATTTTGGCAGGAATGACCAACTGCACCTATCTGAGCAGGATGGAAATGGGCTTGGCAACAATTTTATGGACAAAGACCTTGGGGTTATAGCAGATCAAAGGTGGCCATGAGCCAGTGATGTCATTTCTAGTTCAGGCAGGAGTGCTGTGAGAAAGCACAAGTAATCATGTATCTGACTCAGCACTATGAAAGGTTCTGTGAGATTTTTCTTGTATTAGGGCACTGTGCTCTGAGAAAGATGCTGTTCAAAAAGCAGCAGTAAGAGAGGTCACAATCTACATTAACCCAACCAGTTGTGTGTGAGCAAAGAACTGGGGCTCTTCGTGTTACTGAAGAACTTCAGCACTTAAGAAGTCCAAAGGATGTTAGAGTTAAGATATGGTCTGCTTTTCATGTCCATGATGGCTGGAACCAGAACTAATGAGTCTGAATTGTAGATGAGGAAAATTCCTGTTAGACACAAGGGAAATTTGAATGAGAACAGAAAAACTCTCAAATATGTAGACTGGCAATGTTATTGAATCCTCAAAACAATGTTTACAGGTAAGTTGGACAATCAAGAGTTAAAAATAATGCAAGTATAGATGATTTGCTCAGGGCATTAGGTGATGAACCTTCCCTTCTAGATCTGTGATTTTATCAAGTGAAGTTATAGACATTCCAAAGAGGTAGGGCTGAGCTAAAGGAAATTACAGTGTCTGGAGATGTAATTTGGATGAGTAGAATGCTCTCCCACTCTGGAATTCAAACAACTGGACTATGAAACTTTGAGAACAAATATCAAAACTTACAGTTAATGCATCTTTATGATTGTGAGTCTCTATATATAAAGAAAGAGGGAGTGAGGAAAGAAAATCTAGTACCTAGAGGCCAGACGTTCTGATCTAGTTCGTAAAATGCTTAAGAACAAATTCTGAAGGGAAGAAAAACAAAATGGAACACCGAAAAAGTTTTAATGGAGTTTAGTTGTATCAAACTCAGACTTCTCACTCAGTAAGAAAGTTACTTTTCCTTTAGGAAGAAATGTCCCCTCAGCTCAATACCTGAGAAATGAATAGTTAAACTGAGCAAGCTGGAGATGAAAGCAAATCATTTAATTAGCGAGGAACTGACTGAAGGGGATATGGCAATGTATTAGAGGAAGTTTTTAGTGAAGCTCCAGAAGGATAAGTCTTGGGACCACATTTCACTGGGTGGTCTGGCTCTAAAAGTGTAAGTCTTTGCTAATGACACGGGGTTGAGAGGCGTCACTAAGACATTGGAAAACAAAGAAAGATTTGTTGTAGTATGAAAAATGTGAGAAATGGAATGTGGTTTCATAGCCAAGGTGCATGTCATGCACATGGAGACTGATGAGAGAGCTGATTAGAGAGTTCATGAGCTGGACACAGCAAAGAGGAAAATTCTCAGGGATTTCAGCAGCAAAAAACAATCTTCAGTGAATCATTAATGTGTCGTAAACTGAGTAAGAAGAGCAGTTGAAATAATAGATGGTATCTGTTAAGAAATTCCCAGCATTAAAGAGGAAGTATGAGCGCCATTGTGCAAGGCACTGACAAGAACTCAATCTGAAGACTGGATTTAAGGAGTGGATAACACTGATTGGGGCAGATAAAGGAGGATATATTTTATGAGAGGATATTGAAAGTCTTACTCTTCATTTTGCAAATTTGTATAAACTGAAAGAGAATAGTAAAGGGAGTAAATTCACAGTCAGAGAGGTACTCAGGCCAGTAGAATGGTGATGCAAATTCCAGAAAAAAAGGTGATTTTATCTAAAGGACAATGCTAACACAAGACCAATGAACCCTGAACGATTTTATTTTAGCTGCTATTAGGAAGCTCTCACCTCTGTAACAACATGCTGATATTGGCAACTGTGTGGACCTGCTGTTGAATTTACTTAGAGTTTGATCTGTTTCTAAACCAGGATTCTAAATGGTGATATATTATGGGATGGCAAATTCAACTTTCTCATTGCACTTCCCAACTCTGTGCTCCCATGAACTTTTCCTTTTGTGGCTAGAATTAGCAGAGGGGAAGAAATTTTGGGTTGTGTGGCTTTGGAAGAATGATGTGGTGATACTGCGGTTAAGGGCAACACAAGTTTCACTGCTTTCAGTCTGTATGAAATTCCTCCCTTCCCTGACAGTCTCTCAAATCTGAATTCCCTAAGCACTGGAAGGAGATGGCCTAATCCATATAACAGTGGGGTCAGGGCCTGGAGGTCTCAGGGCAGTTGTGCTTATGAAGAGAGGGAACATCAAACATCACAGCCCTGCTTCCCTTCCTGTCCCAGTGTAAGAGGTTTTTTGTGAGCAGCCTTGTGCAAAAGTAGCTATTCTCAAATTAGGGAGAATGGGATAATGTGCTCCTTAAAAGCCAGATGGCAGTCAGGATGCCAATCAGAGCAAGTCCTGATTTCTGCTAATGTACTGCCGTACGTTGCCATATGCACAGGTATAGTCGAGATTTCCTCCACAAACCGATCCTGAGCTCTTTCCTGTTAATTATTTAGAGTATGTAGCTGGTTACCTAAGAACAGCCCTCGCTGCTGCTCGATTAGACATCTCAGACTTTTAGATACAAGAAGAATAAGCAACACGAGGCTAGTACCTAACATAATAACCAGCTTATGTTCTACTTCTCTGATTAATATGTTTCCACATGTAAAGGCAAACACTGTTATTGCTTAGAGAGTAAGTATTCCAGAGCAATAATGCCAAGCAAACAGACTTGTGGCACACATGCTCAGCAGTGTCAAATAAGAAGGGATTTGATTGCGGTCAAACCGAGCTGTTGGCCAGAAATCCAGGCGACATTTATTTATTGGAAGCTTTCTAACAGCTGTCCCACTGGGTCCACTTTATGATAAGTATCTCTAATATGTGGCAGTGCTGGTCAAACACCAGAAATAATCTGTTTGCTCTTTCCAAAAATTCCAGTCAGCTGGTCAGAGAATAAAGGAATTTCATAATGAGAAGATTCATAATTTCCCTCTGTCTTCTGTATGGAAACATTTTGGCTACATTTAATTATTTCTTATTTAGTACTATGGCATCAACACATATTTAGATTTAGAATATAAATTATGAACTTTTAATGTAACGATTACACAGACAATATTTTACCTACTGTGCTCAACACAGAGATGTTAAAAAAAATCTTCAGAGTAACAGAGAGTAAGTTTTCAACTTGTATCTGTAGTTAAGAAATATGGGAATCCTCAGTGTCTGATGGACTTTAGAAACTCTGTAGCGCATATGCCAACAGTATGACAGCATAGGAATATCCATAACAAGTTAAAATAAAAATCCACCCAGCCCAATAGTGTCTTCAGGAATGGCCAGGACTAGATGCTAAGAAAAGAAACAGGACAGTGGTAAGCTGGCATAAACCCTTTCTCATCAGCATTAATCAAAGTAAACAGGCTGGGAACAGCAAATGAAATAAATGGAAAAAATAGCATGAGAAGATCAAAACTAAAAGAAGTAAAAAAAAAAAAAAAAAAAAAAAAAAAAAAAAAAAAAAAAAAACAGAAGAAAAAGAAATGGAAAAGAAAAGCTAAAAAATTTTAAAAGCCACAATTGGCCTGCACTCCTTAAATTACATCATGCTGAACCTGCCCCCCCCCCAAATATATGTTGTGTCCAGCATATTTTTTTTTTAATTCAATGAAAAAAACCCAACTCCTTACGATATTCTAGCAAGCACCTCAGAGGCCTATTAGCAACCTCCCCAAATTCACTTCAAGGCAATACTCCTGTAACTGAAATCAGCTGTCTCACTGCTTCTGTTCAAGCCAGCACACTTGGATTCAATCAGAATACTATTTGCTCAGAAAGCTGGGGAAACGGAGTTATTGCTCCTGAAGCCTGTAACAAGGCTGTCACACCTCTCAGACTCACAGAGCTTAAAGCCAGGAGCACAAAACTGGCTCAGCCCCTACACAGGTTCCAAATACACTTTACATACCTCTGCCAACTCCTATGCTCAGCGAAGGCATCCAGGTTTGTCCCGATGCAGTGGACACCGTATGTGCCATAGTAGCTCATCATTGCTGTATCATCCTTAAGTTATTGCCCTGGTTCTACCCTGCCCTCTCTGGCTTTCCAGTGTTATCTTTAAGTCACAGATATCAGAGCCATACCCTGTCCTTAGTGTTAGCCTGACCAGTGACAGAGGCAGAGGTAAAACCACCCCTTTGCTCCTACCTCTCTCCTCCCGGCACGGAGCCATGGCTCTTGTTAGACCTTTTTGCCACTGCAGCAGAATCATCCACAGTTTTCCCCTGTCAAGGGATTTTTAAACCCTGTCCATCAGGAGATTTGTATTTATGACAGAATTCAGTGCCAGCTGGCTTCAATGGTCATTGAATTGCACTCTGGAGGATTTCTGAGATACAAACAGCAGAATGAATTGGAGTACTGCATCTCTTGAGATTGGCTCTAAGACAGTCTTATGTCTTCCCTTGGCTGCAAAGCTGCACAACGGACAACTAATTTGCACTACTGTGGGAGAACTGTATTCCAGTAATCAGGTTTTCAGCTTTAAAAGCCAGGCTTTCACCTTGGCTTCAGAAGAGAAAAAAATTAAATGGTGAAATGTTTGCATTCAAATCATCAGTACCTAAATACAAAAGACAGGACTCTGATTTACACAAAAATTGTATTTCACTCTCAGGAAAGGGAAAAGGAAAAACTCTGATCTGGAACCTGCTGAGTTTCCCCAGCCAACAGAGCAGAAATAGAAGATGCAGGCACAGAGACTTTGCAACTCTGCAAGCGCCTTGTGAGTTGTTATTGAAGGAAAGGATTTTGTGAGAAAACTGGAATCTGCTCATTATGAGCTAAGTAAAAGCTTCTTCAGTTGCAGCCAACTGCAGTTTAATTTGAACTGCATTCACGCTGACAAAAGCATAGGGGCTAAATTGCTTGCACTAATCATACCCTGCCCGTGTACTTTGCTTACAGATGGTCATTAATATCGTAATGATGACCTGTGACAGACAGGCTGCAGTGTGTGCAACTATCCTATTTAGTGTAGCCAGGATGAATTGTCCAGCTGTAATTCAGCACTGAATAAGTGGGGTGTTTAAAGAGAACAGTAATGTGAGCTGCACACTCTGTGTGAAAACAACAGGCAGCTCGAGATGACTCTGCTAAACAGGATGTTCTCTACTTGTATGTCTTCAGTGGGGCATGTCTTGAAGCTTGGGGTCATATATATGAATACGAGACAAAGAAAAACAGAACTAGTCCATTTTGTCCTCAAGATGATATTTTCCCAAGTTATTTGACACACTGGATTAGCTTTCTGGGAGGGACAGCTGTGGTTACAGAATCACCCTGCCTGGTGGCAAATCCTGTCACACTTTCTTGTGGGTGGGAGTGAAGAACAGAGCCTTGTACAAAACCTGAGTCTTCAGAAGCTCCTCTGCCCCTTTTAGAAGGAGGCAGAGATGTTCCCATTCTCCTGCCCTTACACTTCACTGGAAAATTGCTCTTACAGGCTGCTTTGGCTGTAATCCTGTCACTTATTTGCCTGGTACTGTTGGCTATTGGTTGAATTTTACGGGTGGAGTGAACCCTCCATTCTAATTTCAAGACTTCAAACCAAAGTAAACTACCCACAAAGCTAACAAAACTCTGCTTTCATGAGCCCTGTTCCTACACCCTGAATTTTCTGATTGTTATTATATTCACAGCAGAAACTTGAGTGAGTTAATTGGACTAACAGGGTACTGATTCCAAAGCAAGCAGGAACATCTGGCACCTGAACTGAAGATTGCTCAGAAACATCACGGTTCTATTTAAACTCTTTGTGTGCTCTGCCTCCCTGAAGACCAGAATGTTTAAAGTGATTATTAATGTGGCATTGCATGAGATGCCACCACTGCTGAAGGTCCACCAACCCCAGTAGGCCTAGAGAACAGAAAAACACAGGGACACTGGTTAATATTTCCCCTAGTAATCCCTCCTAATCTACAGCCCCTGCATCTCAGAGTCCTTCCAAGTCAGAGATAATTCCTGTGTGTCCAGTGACTCACAAGTGTTATGTCTTCTGTCCAGCCTGCCTTGAAATCTTAGCTTCCCCGATGTCCTGTGGTAAGAGCTGCTTCTTTTAAATTACATATTTCATGAACAACTGCCTCTTTTAGTTTGTATCCTGAACTTCCCAGCTACTGGCTTTGCATCAGACCTGCTGGTTCTTATTTTGGAATTTGTATTGTCCCTGCTTTATAAACCTTGCCTGGCTGTATGGGTAGGCTGGTCACACAATTTTATGATTTGCGTAACACAGAGAGCAATCTATTCTCTATTTTGTATTTGTTGGCATGCAAATGAATTGCAGGCATCATGAAAAAGTTCACCTTTCAACAGCTTTCAAGAGTTCAACCTGTCTTGTTTATGATTAACTGTCTCATCACATACATAATGATGATATATTTTGCATATATATATATATGTGTATATAGTAATATATAATCATAGCAATACTCTCTTTTTGCCCAGTCAGAGAAACCAGAGACAGATATATAATTGAATCCTGCTCTCCAAAAGGAGAAGATGAATGTTTTGCTAAAGTTTTGTGATGGCATTTCAATGACCAGCAAAATATATGGCTAAAATTCACACAAAAATATTTTAATCTGGAAATTTAAAATTTTGCATCCAATTCTTCATTTCTCATTTAAAAAAACAAAACCCCAGAAAATTTCAAAGCACAAAACCCCTTTCTTTCTGCCCCTTCTTCTGACTGCAGGATGTTGGGAGGCACTTGTGTAATAGGTGTCTGAGAAAAGGAAGCTCTGGTGTCTTATCTCATCAGAATACGACAGCCCAGCCACTTTCTGTGTTCTCTCACTCTAATACTATGTCAGTTCTACTTAGGCTTCCCTTATCAGCTGACATCTGCAATGCCCTTTGTATGGTGACACATCACTGAAAAGATGGAAAGCCTTGAGTGGATGTCATTGCCTCTCTCATTAGCCATCACACTCTCATCTGAAGCAGTAAGCATGTTTTCTGTCTGCTCACTGGTGTCACTAACCCTTTATTTAACAGCAATTCTTGGTGCCTTCAAAGTAATTCCCATGAAGGATGGTAAGGAATCTCGAGCTGCATAACGTGTTGCTGTTTGCTGCCTGTGAACACGTTGATTGGATCAGCCGGGCTCACCAAAATTTCAAGACACACACACACAGACAATCTGTTAAAGCACTCACAGGCCACCACAGTGAGCCTGGTTCCCAGCTGCAGATTAGACATCAGTTGTGACTTTCAAACAGCAAGTTAATGCCATGCAGAATTCCTGGAGGTGACTCGTTTCACATATTAAAGTGGGTCGAGTCTTAACATTGGTTCCCAGGTATCAGTTCCCAGCAGCAATGAGCCAGGTGCTGGATGACATGGCAAAAGCACTGCATTTAGTTTGAAGCTACAGGACTGAGTAGCTCTGTGCACTGGATAAGGATCAAAACTGGTCTAATGCTGAAATAATGGTTTGTGACTTTTTCTTTGCTGAGTTTGGTTTTGTCTAAACTCCTGCTTGCTGGTCATATTATTTAGACATACTCAGGTACCTCTAGGATGTCTGTGGGACTATTTGTTAATCCCAAAAGTTTTGTGCATTTTAGCATGAATTACCGTTTATTCAGAAAATATCTGCTGAAGGGTGTTATTCCTTATTTATCAGAGCAATTAATCTAAAGAAAAAGGACTGTGTTATTAAAGAAGGTTATTTGTAAACAGTAAAACCATTCACCAGAAACAGAGATACAGTACTTCCACCTTAGTCTTTCAATTTGGATGTAACATGACCATGCGCAGGTGCAAACCTTTCCATCTAACTGAGGTTTTTATGAGTCAAAAATCAGGTTTAAACTGATTGCAGATTTAGTGGAGACAGAAAGGCAAACAAATGTCTTTGGACTATTTAATGCTACTGCAAAATGAGACAGTCAAATCTCATTGTTTCACTAGGAAACTTGCAATTCACCAAATTGAGCTAGACCAAATCTCCTGCAGCTACAAGCCACAGGGGCTCTGCTAGAATCCACATAGATACATCCATTCCAACCCAGATTTGAACCACAAGCCTTAAATCTAGTTTAAGAATTTAAATGGTTCACAGCATGGGGTGTTTTTTAGGTTTTAGGTTTTCACTGCCACAGTACTTGTATTGGTTGCTCATTGCACAGAAAAGCTGAAGAAACCCAGAAAATAGTTGAATAACTTACTGAGCCCTAGGTGCGGTAGCTGCAGGGCAATGCACAGAAACTGTTCTTCAACCCACAGTAAAGCTGCTGTCAGGAAAATGGAAATTATTCTTGCTACTGCAATCTTAGACATCACTTGCAATAGGGGGAAGAGAACAATTTTCAGAGACAAGCCCGATCTTTGAAATGGTAGGAACTTTTTCAGCTTCCATTTGGAATACAGGGGATATTAGATGCCCAGATAACACCATTTCCATTGGAAGTGTCTGATAAAGGTTTGTGTGTTTCCAACCCCAGGGCAGAGCACTCCTTTCAGACACAGCTTCTGGTTTCAAGTCACTCTCCATGTTGCATTTTCTTTCCTGTGCACTCAGAAATCCGTTTATAGCTCTTACGTGATGTCCAGTGAAAAGTAACAACTCTGGGTCAGTTCCTCAGGTGGCATAAATCAATGTGGCTGCACTGACTTCAGTATTGCCATCAGCTGTGGCTGAAGGTCTGGCTCTGCTGACATTTAATTCGTGCATTGGAACACGAGTATGTGCTCAAACACTGAGAGCCTTTAAATGTTTTTATTCAGGGGGAAAAGTATTCACTTTACCAGAATGTAATAGCCCTCCAGCTTTCAGCTCTTTCTAAATAACTCAGACAAGGAAATCAATCAACACACCCTTTTTTTCCAAGCTTACAACAAAGTGCAGTAGATTTACTCTAAGTACTAGATTTTTTTTCTCCTGGTATGTGTGTGTATCTGAGGCAAAACATAAATAACATAAAAGTTCCAGTTAATATACCTCTGAGCAGGAATATGTTTTTTCTTTTATTTATGATTTTCATGGCTATGTTCAGGCAGTGACATTATTCATCTCTTTATTCTCAGATCAGCAGATCTGTCTGCAGGTGACACACAGAGCAAGTGTACAATCTGGAGTGCACGATAGGGAAAGCCAGGTGGATAAAACAACATCCATTTGCAAGATAGTAGAAGATTTTAATCCTGAATTGCTCTTGTTATTCCTCCAGTTCCCCGTGTGCAGTGTTTGCAGTGTCTGGTCTGGGGGGTAATCACCCATCACCCGCTGAGCTCATTGAGGTTTGATAAAGCCAGAGCAAAGGCAGGTCAGGGCAGGCAGCTGGGAGGCATCAGGACAGTGATAGCTGGGGCCCTGCCACTGATCCCAGTAATGGGCACAGGGGAAGAGCCAGGGGAGCCATTTGCCATCTAAAAGGAGGGGCTGCAGCAAAGACAGTAATCCAGAGAGCCAGTACTTAAGCATCCATCCTGTTCCCTATCATCCAAACCCACTTTGTGCCTTTACTTCAAAGGACAATATAATGAGGCACCCAAATCTAAGCTTTGTGGAAAAGAGTCTGAAACTGGGAAAGGAGGCACCTTTTTGCCCTGCTCCCCAGTGCCAGCCATCCACGGAAACACTGACAGGCACTTTGGTTTGCTACAGTGTCAAATCCTCCTGGGCTGGGCAGGTTTCCCCTTTTCTCAGCCTTTCTGTCAAAAACAAGCAGCAAAGATCATGGCTCATTTTTTCCCAGCTGAATGCCATCCTTAGTCTCTAGTCCTGACCCAAATAATCTCACTGTTTTTTTAGCCCTGCGATCTTGGGTTTCCTGGCTGCACCACAGAAGAAAAGGACACCAAGCAGCAGGACACTGCTGTGTCTGAAGAGCATGGATGATGAAGTCTCTGCTGCCTGAGAAGCAAATTTATTAGGAAGATAAAGAGGGGCCATGATAGATTAAATGCTGCTGAGAGATGAAATAGATATCCTTAAGGGTCTGGGCAATTTCTTCATCCCAGGAAATGGAGGACTTGTAATATTCCAGAGTCCATGCTTTCCTTGAGGGGAATAGCCATGCTAAAGGAAAAGCCCTCACTGCACTAGAGAAGATAATAAGGCAATTAAAGCTCCCAGTACTATTAAAAAGTTGACAAAGCACTAGGATTAGATGAAATACATCACTGAAATCAGTGTGGAAAGAGCAAATAAAATCGAAAAGCCTTTGGAGAAGAATTTTGATTGCTTACTAATGGCAAGGCTAGTACCAGAGGATAAGGTAATTTCTCTACGTAAGGAAGGACAAGGTTAAAAATGGGCACATTTCACCTGAATTTCAGGAAATTAGTCAATAATGTATCTCAAGATGAATTGATTTGAAAGGTCAAGCAGGATGGTGACATTGCTGCAAGTGGGAAAATTAGCAAAACTGGTCAGGAATTACCCTTTGTCTGGCAGCCAAAGGTTCTAATAAGGTGGTGGGAAGCATTAAGAGAAAGCAATTTATATTATCAAAATTCATAAATAGGCCATCCTCTCTGGCCACATTCTTTATGTTCCAAATATTCTATAAAAGCCCAAAAGGTTTTCTGCATTCATCAAGGTACCCTCCCCAAGTTTGCAAAGGACACAGAGCTGGGAGGAGTGGCTGATACACCAGAGGCTCATGCTGGGAAGGTTCAGGGAGATCTTATAAGTGCACATAAATACCTGATGGGAGGACAGAGCCAAGCCCTTTTCAGTGCTGTCCAGTGACAGGACCAGAGGGCACAAGCTGAAATACAGGAGATGCCATCTGAGCATCAGGAAAAGATTTTTTACTGTGATGGTGAGCAGTGGGATAGGTTGCCCAAAAAGGTTGTGCAGTCTCCCACCTCAGACTTATTCGAAAGCCATCTGGACACAGTCCTGGACAGCCTGCCCTGGGGGAGCCTGCCTGAGCACGGTAGTTGGACCAGATGACTTCCAGAGGTCCCTTACACCTGTAACCTGTCTGTGATCCTGTGATCTGTGTTTTCACTTGTTTTTCTGTCTGTTTTACATTATCTGAGCACCCAGTGATACCAGAAAGTGGCCTATTTGAGTTCAGATGAAGGACATAAGGTTTATCAGATATGGCTCTGTCTCCTGTCTCTGTCTCGAGGTGTTCCTCAGTGACAAAAAATACAGGATCCTCAGTCCCACCCAGAGATCCAGCATTGTCTCATTTTGGTGTACTATAGTTAAAATAGAAATAAAAAACTAGGTTGTCACCCACCTCAATACACTCTGGCACTAAGTTTCTCCTTGGGCTTTGTGCTCACTGGGAGAAGAAAAACCACATAGTGTCTTCCAGACAGACTTTTCTCTTTTACCCTCAAATGCAGGAATATCTAATGGAGTGTTTCCTGCTGTCAAAGTTGCTTGATATTCTGATATTCAGATTTGACGCAAAACCATCAGGTCAGCTAAAAGAATTGATTTGTAAGGCATGAAAGAGTCACAAACATATTTGTCTAAATAACTAAACTTGTTCTTGTTCCAAATCCTAGCTAAAAAAAAAAAAAGGCCCAGATTTTATAAGAAAAAATAGACTTTTCATGATAATAAGTACTGGAAAGTAATTAACAATTCCATTAAGAAAAAGTTGGTTTTCAAATGAAAAGTGGTTATTTCATTTTCCCAAACTGTGAAGAAAAAAAAAATCATGACTGGAAAACAAAATGCAGGGTATTTAGAGATCTTGGCAAACGGATATTACAGGATTGTTTCCATATTTAGCATCATCTTTTCATATTTTGAATAGGGCTGGAAAGAAGGCGTATGATTATTACCTGCAAATGCTATTTCCTGGAGATAGAGCAATGTGGAGATATAATTAAAAGTTGTGGAGAGAAGTTTCTAAAGGAAAATTCAGATAATCATAAAAATCCCTGATAGCAAGGACTAAATGAGTTTTGTGGAATACCAACTAAAAAAGAAACATTTTAGGACCGAATATATTATATGTTAAAGATTAAATTCTATTCTACATGGGAACCTTTTTCCACTGACAAAGGAATGAGTTGGATAGCTCAATGAGATTTTCCATCTCTAATGTTTATGATTCAGCATACTAAATATGACCTAATTTCTATGATATACGATGCATACAGGAGGCATATGAGATCCTGGAAGAAAAAAAAAATTGATTGACTGGAGATAGACGACTTAAGGGCCAGTGAAATTTAATCAGAGAATCATCAAGGTGTCATAGAGAGAAATGGGACTTCCTGAATTTTGACAGCCACCTTTGCCACACACTGTCTTTCCCTGTTCATCAGTGGAGTGATGAACAAGTTCTCTGTGTGCATCACCAAACTGAAGTCTTCCACTTCCAGGAAGTTTGGGTAAATTATGTGCATGGCTGCAGAGGTGCAGATGGGTCTGCAGATCGGAAAGCAGGTGCCCATCACCCTCCCTTTTTCATTTTCCTCTAATCAGACACAAGCTCTGAACATGTTTGTAAAAGCACTGGAGGCAGCAACCACAGACCCTGAAAAAGCTGCTCATGTAAAACTGGTCCTTCACAGGAACCACGAAGAGAAGGAGCACAGAACCAAGAACACAACTGTACTGAAGACTCCATGCCTTCATTTTCCCAAATGAAACAGACTTGATGTTCTTCTCTGGAGCACAGAGTGGTCCAAGGGGGTGTGTGATACTGAAGACAGTGTGAGAGATAATCACTTTGCCCCCACAGCTCACTGGAATGGGTTGGAGGAGATGTCATCCCACTGCTGAAGGCTCCCTGGGGTAATTGCACTCTTGCTGTCTGTCTGACGAAGCTCGCACAGGAGGGTGCGAGAACAGTGAACTGGCCCTTTGCTCTAGGACACAATCAATACTGAATTAGCCTTTAATTACAAGTCTTTTAATTATTCAGTGTTGACTTATGGTATGAAGCAGCAGCTGTAAATCTTTCTAAAGCAAAAGCTTTGATTCCTGCTATTGTCTCATTATCTCCTATACTATCCTTGTGCAGGAAAATATAAGAACTGTATTGACATAATTTCATAATTTTTACAAGAGCAATCTAGGATCCATGCTGCTGCTCAGCAAGGGCCATAATAAATTTTAAAGCCTCTGGCTGCCCTTAGGTGGCATTACCAATCAGAAAGTGATTTGCCTGAAGTTTGATAGATCTTAATCGATTTCACTGTAGCAGAGAATAATTTCTATCTCCAGTTCATGAAAAAGTCTGCACCAAATTCCTCTGAAAGTAGGTACAGAGAGCTACAACACTGGTTCCAACATAATACAGTCCTGAGCATAAATCTATTACTACCTACACTAGATTTGAAAATCCTTGTTTTCTAAAATAGGTGAGGTTTGGTCTTCATTGATAATGCACTCAGAGAAATATGTTTACATGATAGAAACATCTATAATACATCAAATATCTATATCTACTTAAATATCTACAGAGAGAGAAAGGTCTGTTATCCTGCCTGTTTAATCTTTGTAAAAGCAGTACAGACTTTTATCCTTATTTCTTGCATTGCAATAAAAGATAAAGCAATTGAGAAAGTGAACCTTGTGACACTTGTGATAAAATTTAAAAATGTATTTTGAAAGGATTTTCTCCAAGTCATAAATGACATGAATTTCAAAGAGCGGTGATCTTCCGTGTGCAAATAATTTCTTGAATCAACATTTCTGCACTGAAATTGCTGCAGCCACCTTGGGATGTTGGCTTCCATCCCACAAACAGGGAAGGGGATGCATCCTCTCCCTCCTACAAACTCACAGCCCAGGCTGGTACACATATCCCACTTAACAATGAGATACATTTGACTGGTTTGGAGACCTAGCTGAGATCAGGCACTGGATGTGATATAAAAATTTCCTCAAGTATACTGATGTGTTTGGAATGTTGAGACACCAGCCTGTGCCTTCCTGTGACACTGGGTGAAAGGAGGTCCTTATACTCTTTACTTCTGCTTATATCAGAAGACCTGCCCCATTCCCTTCTGTTTCTGCATTTGCTCAGAACTGGAAAGAAGATACACAAACAAAAAAATCTGAGGAAAAAATGACCATTTTCTGAGACTGAGAACTTGAACACTGGGTTTGGCTACAGAAGTTGTGGCTTCTCCAACGCTCACCCAAGCACCTGCCAAACCCAACCATTTATTCTTGAGATAATGAATACGCAAAAGACAAAGTAGCTGAGCTGCAAAATTCAGCAGTTGTACCCTTATGTAATGGTCTAGTTTTACAGTTCACTGGCATTTTTCAGGATGATTGCTCCTCTCTGCTCATAATCAGTCTATTATTTCTCACATTCTATAAATACCATAAAGAAAGAAGTTCCTTGAAAAAGCATCAGTAAATAAATCCCTCTGCCAAAAGTTTATAAATTGTGTGTTACTGTGCATGTTCCAGCAGCAGCAGTTCAAGCATTAATGACTTAGCCTTTCTTAATCACTTTTTTAATTACAAAAACCAGACAGAGCTTATCAACAAATTACTTGGTATAACGTTATTGTTCCTTCTCAAATCAAGATCATGTTGGATGTGTTAAAAATGCATAAATAAAGCCAGCGCCAAACATTTGCATAGCTTGAATTCACTCAACACTTGACTTTTATGGATGTTCTCACAGCAGTAATTTTTAGGTTATTTTTCCATCTTGTCCTGTATTATCTTTTGTGCTCCAACACGGAGCTTCCTTCCAGTGAAGGCAAGGGCATAAAGTGGTAATCCATTGGTACAGTCTTTGCTGTGTCTCATTAAAATCGACAAGAAATAATTACTTCATACTTGTTCTCATTAACAGCCAAAATTGTCTTCCACTTTCTTATATTAGCAATAATTTACATTTAGTACTAAGCCCATTAACTGGTGTCAGGTCCTTGGGTCAGAACTCCCATTTTCCAACTTCCCGACTCTTTTCCCCCATCTCAGGAAGACGGTCCCTACTTCCACACAGCAAGGGGTGCTGGCAGCAACACCAGTGTGTGATCTGCTCATACAGGCAATATGGCATCAGTAACCATGGGAAAATGAATGTTCATGATCTCTGCCTCCCAAATTAATCCATATTTGCTGTCCTGTTAGACTTTGCTTTGTTACTGCCATAAGAGTGATACATGGTCAGCGATTAAAATCCCAGGGAACTGAGACTAAGTTTTTCTACATCCTTAAAAACACAGAGTTCTAGAGAAAGACAGTGTCAGTATCACATGGCCCTGAAATGAATTCTCTGAGGAAATGAATACTTGCATGGAATGAGAAGACTGAAAATTTAACCTTGACTGTACATTTCATGCCTCTCCCACAGATTTTGCTTAATTGCAGTGGTACAGCTAAAGTTAAAACAGACAGACCTCAGACTCTGCAGGTGAAGGAAGGACACAGAGCAATAGACTGGAAAACTCTGAGATAAAATAAAGTGATGGCATGGACTTTCAACAGCAACAAGGGTTTTTGAAAGGCACACTTCAGTGGATGGGACTGATAGTTTCATGAAACTGGAAGAAATCTCTTAAGAGGAAAAGACTGTAATAGTTTTGTACTTAAGGCCACAACAAGAAATTCCTGGCAAACTTTCTATTTATGCTGCTGGGTTTTTTTTTAATGGAACTTGGCTGAGTTTCAGCCAGCATCAGAGAGGGCAAAGAAATCTTTGAGATATTAGGAGGAGTAAAATGCAAGTTTAAGAGATATCTAAGCTCACTGGATGGAATTCCTTGTCAGCAGACCCACATCTATTTATCAGGATTGAGAGAAGAAGAACCACGGCGCTTGGTGCTGTTCGGGTTTTTTTTCTTTTTCCTGACAGCTTAAAATTATTCAGAAAGCTGCCATTTAAGAAAAAGAAAGGGTTCAGAAAGGAAAATTTCAGATATTATCTTGATTTAAGCTGCACCAAGATTTAAGGTTTTTTTTTCGTTTTTCAGGTTTAAGTGCTCATGAAGAGTTATGGATACCATTATCCTTCCTATTCCTTTGCCATGACAAAACAGACAGAAGTGAGAGCTGCACAATAGCAACGCTCAGAGCTCCCATTACTCCTGCATTCCCCTGTTTGGGTGTGAGGGCTCGGAGCACCACACTGCTCTGTGCGGCTTTTGACCAGGATGAAATGCTTTCCCTTCCTCCCTATGCCTCCCATGCCCCTCTCAGGCAAGTAGGAGGGATCCCTGTGAGCAGCTTAAATGTCTCACTGGGGCTAGTGGGTGAATTTTTAAGCTAACTCTCCTGTGAGTTCAGCACAAAAGAATACAGGCAGAAAAGAGAGGAGCTGCCGTGTACTGGGTATTTCTATGAGCAGATTGTATGGAAGCAGCAGGTTTTAAGGGGAGAGTTTACTGAGCTGACAACATTCCAGTCTGCTCCCCACACCCTCCTGCCTGTGGCCAGTGCTTCCCCATCTGCCCCAGGAACAGGCGTGGCCCCAGGCACAGTGTGATCCCCTGTCCTTCTGCTGGCCCTGTGTGGCAGCTGGGGCACCCAGGGGCACTCCTTGTCCAGACATGGCACTAAGCAGCTGCTCGCCGTTTTCCAAGAACTCTTCCAAACCTCTGAGCCTTTTCATGTCTGTATTGTGCAATACACCCCATCTTTTAAACCACTGGGTATCTTCCAAGCCAGAGGCCATTTTTCATCTCTGCCTCCTTGCCTCGTGCTCTAAGGCTCTGAATCTGTCGTAGCTCTAACCAGCAGCCTCTGGCTCCTTTGTGCTTTGGTTTTGCTCTGGAGACTTCTGGTTTAATCCTGTTCTCCAATCTTTCTCGCTGCCCCAGCTGCACATATTGCTGGGGAAGTTGATACAGCCAGCCCTTCTTGGAAATTCCTTGTTTCTCCCAAATATCTTTGAAACAGCCAGAGCAAAATGAGCATTCACAGAACATCTTTGCACCCAAATTCTTGCTGATGACTGAAATGACCAGTGGGAGATGCACAGCCATTAGATAGATAGCCAGGTAAAACTGCAAAGAATGAGACTTTCCCAAACACTCCATGGTATATGCAAATACAATAAATTAAAAGATAATTAATTATTTTTAAACTTAAAAATAATTTTTTTTTCTTGCACAGTGTCAGTATTTGTTATCTCCCTTTTTCATTTTGAATCACAGACTTTGTCAATTTGCAGATAAGATTTAATGTTAAATTTTGAATGTTTTAATGTGAAAAAATAAAGGAAAGCTTTTGATTATAATCTCTAGGGTCAAATAAGAAGAAAGAAAAAAAGATCAAAATGCTGCCATTGTAAAAACTTGTCAGAGATTTAACTGTGACATTCAGGCATATCATTAAAATTTGCTTTGCAGCTGCTGCTACTGTACTTCCATGCAGTAATATGAAGGAAGCTGAAAAAGATATCTTTACTTTTTCCTGACAAAATTAGCTTCCATATAAACATACACCGAATTTTATTTTTCCCCTCATTATGTGTGATGCTTTGTCAGACAGTTGATGTAAACACACTAAAGCCTCAGGGGCTGTCCCCAGTTAATTGGTGCAATAGAGGCCAGATTAGAAGGGCTCAGTGCCCGCCTGGCACAGGGCATGGCAAAGCTGATTTGAGGTGTCCTATACAAGGCTCAGGCCAGGCCATTGTGGTCCCATGGCAGTGTGATAATCTTGAGCTTTACAGACAAAAATTTGCATCTGAATGCAGCCGGCCACATCGAAAGATTTATTCTCCTTCAGACTTTCCTCACGGACTTTCTGGTGGATGGTGCAGCAGCAGTGAGTTACCCATTGTGTCTGTGGGAGCTCCCACTGGGGGTTTGGGTCGCGCTCACACGAGGTGGTTGTTTGTGCACATGGGCTTTGCTCTGTCTCAGGAGGTCTGCTGGGGTGGGGCTTGGCACTTGCAGAGGTTTCCCAAATGTCCTTCTGGAGGAATGAGGGGTTTCCCAGAGGCTGGGCAGATGGGACATGTCCTGCTTTAGCATGGGGAGGTCTGCACATGGTCCTCATGAGGCACTGATGAAGTCTCAGCACCACTGGCAGTCGCAGGACAGCACCTCTGCCCACACATGATTTGTCTTTTTTCAGCTTCCTCCCTTTGAGATCTGTGTGTTCAGTTTTATGTCCAGTTTGCACTTCCCCATCTCAAAATGTGGTGGAAAAGAGGTGAATGAGGAAAGACATGAACAAATATGCAAGAGAAAAAAAAAATGTTCCTCTTCTAGGATTGCACAAATTATTTTAAAGAAACAGGATTTCATATGGTTGCTCATAGAATAAATGTAATTTCTTAATTCTTAGGCTTTGTGTTATGGAAGCCCTTTCTTTCATTTTTCAGCCATGGCAAATTGCAGATAATACCAGAATATTCTTTGGTGTTTCTAAGGTAAATTTAACATAAATAAATTTCTTGTTATACTCATAACTTAAATATCCCTCTACATTAATGATAAAGTCAGTCTCTCTTTATTGCACTATAACTGGTACTGCAGCCTAAATAAATAAAATAATACAGAATAGTCAATTCTGCTGGCCCAGCATCATGTATCAATTTGCACTAATAAGTTAATTTCCATAATTGTTATTCAGAACTAATATAATTTGAAAGAAGAGAGGTCATAATGGTCATGATGCCCTGAGAGGATTTTGCCTTGCTGAAGTCAACACATTGAAGCCTCCAAAGGATTCTTGAGAAAATAATGCCCATAACCCAATCATTCAGTTAATGTTATTACTCATTTATTTGTTTTCCATCAGCGAGGCACCCAGTGACCTCCAAAACAAGACGGTGCCTTTGACACACAGACGCATCACGTTTGTTCTCTCTGCGCTCATCCTGAGTCTTTAAAATCCCATGGTAAGTCTTCCAGTGGACCTTCAAAATTGCTGCATGCATTTGTCTTTGGTGTCCATTCAAATAAGCTGGAGCACAGCAACAGGGAGCGCTCTTTGTGCCCAGTAAAGCAAATAAACCTCTTCAACTTGCTTTTGTCCCTCTTGTTGAGATCCCTTCAGTTTTGGTAATATTTGGTTAAGAGAAGAGGCTGATGTGGGGTGCTGCTCGAACACGAGGCCCTGGTGAGCTAACTCAAATAACACTGACATTTTTACTAAAAAAAGATGTATCTCACAGGGAATTGCCAGTGAAACTGCTATACATCAGATTAGGATGTCATATGCTACATTTTATTTTGTCACTTAAAATTAAATGCATTTGTAATATGTAGAGTACTAAAATCAAATCAGGATTTAATCCATTTTAGAAACATGTTCTATTACAGGGAGAAATGTGCATGGCAAACTCGAAATGTTATAGAGCATTTGCAATAAATATCAGTGACATTCGCTGGTCGTTTTATTTTTGCCTATATGTTATATATGAGACACTGACCTTTCTAAATATTCTACACAGATAACCTGATCCTTAATACAATGGTGAAATATTATTGCAATTATTGTTTGCAGAACTATGGTAGATGTTGCAGAAGATGTTTCTGCTAAAAAGAAATAAATAGATTAGTAGAATGGACCACTGCATTAGAGCTTACAGCGAAGTTTTCAGTGATGGCAGGGAACTAAAGGCCTTTTTTGCTTGTTTTGCTTGCTGTTAAAAAAACAGAAAGGAGTGAGTTGAAAAGTAAACTAAAATCAGTTTATTTAAAGGTCATTTCTAGTGGAAAGAAAGCTTACAAAATTGCAAAATATGAATTATTCACAGAACTTTCCAATCTCCCTCCCCTAAACAGAAAAATTTGCTTAGTGTAGACAGAAATTCACAGAAAATTTCAGTTAAATTGAATTTGACATTTCAGTGTGACTTAAAGCTTGACTCTACATTTTCCATCCACTTTCCTTTAATGCCTGATGCTCCAAAGTTACCAGAACAGGAAGGTTGAAGGTAAAACAGGTGCGAGCAACAATTATTTTACAATATTTGTCTTGTGGGTGAGTTATAGACAGAAAATACTGACCCTTCAAGTTGGGAGCATGTGGAGGAGAAACATGATGATCTCTTTAAACTGAATGAAAGCCTCAGAAATGTCCTTCCATAAGCACCACCCCTGTTCTTCTTGCTGCTTTTTGCACACCAGGCTGGAAAAGTCCATGTGCCCACCCAGATTTACAGGAGGACCTTCCTTCATGACACGGCATTCCAGACCAGAAAGATGTCCATGTCATCCCTACATGGCCCAGGAGGTTAATGGGGAGGTGAACTGTGGAGGGCTGTGGGCCCTCAAGACAAGAGCCTTTTGCACTCCCCTGGAGGAGTCAGAGTTAAGCAACCCACCTCAGGGTCATGGTGAGAACCCAGCATGCATCGTTTCTTCATGGTAATCGCCTGCACCCCGCTGGCTAATTGGTTTCCACCCCACCCCCTGCCTTTCCCATATATACCGCTGCTTTTACCCCTCAATGGGGGATGTCTTGTCCCTGACCTTCTGTTTGCGGGAGCTCTTGTTCCAGGCCTTCCCTTTGTCAGGGTGGTTGGACAATAAAAGTTACTCCGTGGAATCGCCATACGAGGCTCCTGTCTCTATCCCCGAGTTAGCCTAGGGTGATCTCACAAAGAGCTGAATCACAGAGAGCTGAGATTGCTTGTAGCTGAGAAGCTGCTACACTTGCTGAAATCACCTGTCGCTCAGGCAGGCCTGCCAGTGCCCTTGGAAGGGCTGCTCCTGGCGGAATGGTCTCTCCAAGAAGGTCGTGGCCGGCCAGTGCTGACCAGCGCCAGCCCCTAGCGGCAGTGAACCGGTCAGTAGCAATCAGACCCCGCCCCAGCCTCAGGGCTTTTGCTTTGAAGCTCTCTCTAGCTGCAAGGACAGCATTGCTTAAGTCAAGCAGAAAAGTCACATTAAGAGACTTGAGGCTATAACTCAGTAAAAGGCACCCTGAGCTCATTGTTTTGTCCAGTTTCTATGGTCAGTGGGTGGCGGAACTCCCACAATTATAGGCACCTATGGGTGGCTATACATAATATAATTATATATATATATAATTGTGATATAATTATAAAATACATTATCTATGGCGTAACTGTTGCTGCCATGTGTGTATGTCTCGGTGAGTGCAAGGGAGCCCCTGTACCAGTGCAAAAGAAACGAAAAATGCAAATCCAGAGAAATTTGTGGAACCCCACAGAAACAACACCTGGAATTTCATTTCTTCTTGTTACTCTTCACTTATTCATCCTTTCCTACCTATTTCTGCCACATACTGTGCTTTCCATTCTGCTACTCTTTTGGCAGCTCTCTGGATGTTACAAAGTCATGCAAACTAAGTAAGAGCCATGGTGCATTTTGATTTTCAGAGAGATGTCCAGACACAGAGTGGCCAGTGAAGTATGATTTCTCTGGAGCCAGACTCCATCTCGTATTCCCCAAAAGATCACTTATGAAAGAGAAGAGGCTCTGCTCAGATAGTCCTAAAGCACATCTTCATCTTTATAGAGGTTCATTCAAAAAAATTCCCATTTTGTTTTCAGAGACAGTAATCCAGCCTTCTTTGTGACTCCATTTGGACTTGAGTAGAGAAACTGAGAGAAGAGTTGGCAGGAAAACTTGATTTCTCCACAATTAATTCCTCTATTTTTCCAGTGAAGTAAGTACATTTCATGTAAAGAACTGGGAGAAAAAAGGACAAGGGGTTAACTTTTACACAGGCCTTGACCTCTCCATTTCTGTAGGTACAATTTATAGCTTTCTAACAGTACCTTCATTTACTAAAAGCGTGGGGCAGCTTGGGCTCAAGGACACCGTTGTTTGTGTTTCTTGCTTTCTTGTGGTAGCGCATTGTCTTCCTCCCAACTCTCCTCAGCTTAGGTTTGGACAGGCAGACCACAGAAAAAAGGGAACTACTGATGTTAAAAGCATCCATCTTGCCATTCAGAGCCTTTTGTTGCTCACATACACGCCTGGTTCCTGCTTTGGTTCTGGGAGTTGCGTGTCTCTGAATTGATGGCAAAATGGACTCATTTGAATAAAACATCTGTATATGGATTTTTTTTTTCCTATAGCAGTCTTTTCTCATTAAATATTTCTTTGCTTTCATCTACAACAAGCATAACGAGATAATTCTATTTACCATTCCTCACCAAGAAAAGTAATTAGAATGCAAGGTAATTTCCATAAAATGCATTATGACTTTAATATCAGTAAAAGCCACTTAAATATTAAATGCACAGAAAAAATATTAGCTAAATTATCATAGAATAATATGATCAGGTTACTTGAGGAGGAAAAAAGTGATAAATGTGTTTTAATAAACTGTGCAAAATTATATGTATCATATTCTTGCTTCCTGTCAATTTTATTTAGAGTTAAATGCCATTGTGATAATTAGTTGGGTTTTACTATGTTCATTAAAAGCTTTTCTAATGATCACATAAAGAAATAAGTAAAATTAATTCCTTTCTTTTAGCTCAAAGAAATTCATCAAATGAATAAACAAAAAGCTTTCGCCAAGGCACAGACCCAATATCATAGAATCAAAGAATCACAGAATCATGGAATGGTTTGGGTTGGAAGGGCGGTGGCCAAGAAGATAAGCATGGGATGCAAACACCACACAGAGTCAGCAAAGGCTTGGATTTTGGATCAGTGTTGGTGTTCTTGATTTACAGACACGAGCCCTACATGTAAGGGGGAGAGTGCATCAAATCCAGTAGTCCTCATTCAAGCCAAAGTTCAAAGCTTTTCCTAGGAATGCAATGGAGGTTCCCCAGTGCAAATGAGAACAGATCCGACTAACGTTTCTGACTTTTTTTTCAGGATGGGCATGCCACATCTTTCAAAAATGTTGTAAGCCCCTTTTTTGGTTACTGAGAAACCTCTAGAGAGGTGCTAGTAAAGTCTCCTTTCATGACTCATTCGGACTAAAAACACATTCCCAAGGAACTTTCACATCCTGCTCGCATTAGAAAATTTATAAATGCTGAAGACAACTTCTGGCTGTGAGAAATTACACTAGAAAAAGGAATATGTGAAGAATGATGAATGCTTCAAGATGAAAAACCCATGCAAATAAATTACTTCAAAATCAGAGCCATTAATTTTGATTGCCATATGCACAAAGATGGTGTTATAAAAAACCAGTATTTTTTAAATGACTTCCTGCATTAGCTCAGTGAATTAGTGTTGTGGTCACCCAGCCCCCTGGTGGGCTGTGGCAGTCCAGTGCCCATCAAGCCCTGGCTATCCAATGATGGGAACGCCAGGATGCTGAGGACTGCACTGAGGGCGGATCCCAGGGCAGCACTGAGGAATAAAGACACCGCCTCCCTCTAGAAAGTTTTCGCCAGTTCGACACCCTATTTGTTCCCTGTTCTAGCTCCCTTCTCCGTGTTATCCCCATTGGTTGTAGTTCCTATTGTTCCACCCCCTCTGCTGTGTCCCATTGGTTATTTCCCTTCTCTCCGCCCCTTTCCCTTGAGTATAAAACCCTGGACCCAGCCATTTTCCCTGTCTTTTGTCCCTGGACCTTGTGGAATAAAGAGCCTTGTGAAACCCATACAAAGGACCCCTCTCGTTCCTTCACCTCGGGGAGACGCGTGCAGACCAGCAGCGGCTTGGGCTGGCTTCCTCCGCTGAGGAGCCAATGTCGCTGCAGCACCGACAGAGCTGCCCTGCACTCCTGGCTGTGTGCAGGAAGGACGCTGTGCCCCTTCCGTCTGGGGCAGCCTTAATGCATCAAATTAGTCCAAAGACTACAGATGCTAATGAGCTCTCCTTTACCGGGGTGAGTGACCCTGATTCGGAGTCCAGGTCATGTTAGTAGCAGGTTCTATGTTTCAAACTGGGTCAGATCTTTGGTGACTATTAAGGCAAAAAAGGTCTGAAAACAAAGTGTTAATTTCAAAAACACAGCCACAAGACTAACCTGGGTAAGAACCAAACAACCGAGTTCTTGAACCGTAGTACTCACACTCTTCCATTCAAAATGCTGCCAAAGCTGATGGAGAGCACCACTTCTCTAACGTGCGTGTTAAACCACAGTGCTGTTTTGTTCTTCACAGAACACCTCTCTCGATAGAACTCTGCAGAACAGGCTCATTTACAATAACTCTGAGAACAAATTCTCCCCAGGAAGACACCAAAGGTGAGATGAAGTTAAGATTGGAACTGTGACTAATAAGAATGGAGTTAATCATGTCACCTTAATTGAAAAGTAATAATAAAAATAATTGAGTTTAATTCATAATTTAAATCACTGCATGTTACGTTAATGCAGTCTGCTTAGGCTTTGAAAAAAATATTTATTTCACATAGAGTTAAGACTTCATTTGGTTTTATAATGGAATTCTCACCAATTGACTTTAATAACAGCAGTTTGTTAAATCAGATTTTGAATTGGTGCACAAATTTGAAGTTCATATGTTAATTTTTGACACAATATACTTAGCTTTTATAGCTTACTCTTAAGGTGGTTGAATTTATTTTCATGAAACTTAATAATCATTGTTGTCTTATATTATAGAAATTTAATTAGTTTTCTGTGCTGTCCTGATGAGGAGCAATTGGCCTAATAATGATTTAGTTTTATTTTACTTTTAAAACAATGAATTCTCGCTTTTGTAAATGGATTTATTTTTCAGCTATTGGACACACTTCTGTGACAAAATTTATGTTTGTATTCAAGGTTCTTCTCAGGAAAGAATAGAAATTTTGTTCAGTTGCCTTTTCCCTCAGTGCGTTGTCTGAACCCTGTTCTTGCAGACAAGTGATTCTGTGCAGCAGTAAAGGTTTCAGCTGAATTTTCAGGAAAACAAGATGGTCAGATTCCTAACAGTGCCTCCTCTCAAAACCCAAACAGCTCCAGGTCATTCTAATTTAGTGCTGAGGGACTCCACTTGAAAAGAATTCTGTTTTTCATTGAAAATAATTATTGAGCTGTCTGGGTGCAATATCTTATGCCATACTGTAGTCAGATACTCTGTTCAAGAAACCATTCAGAGCTCATGTTTAACTTGAAGCAGTGACATTTTTAAGCATGTTCATAAAGTTCATGGGTAAACAGGGATTCAAGACCAGATATGGGCTTTGAGCAACAGCCTGGGAGCTCAAGAACAGCATTTGTGATTCCAGATCTGATGTTTCATGACTTTGCTTTAACAATACGCCCCTTTTATCTTCCATTCCTGTTTCTTGGAAAAGGTCACTCTCCTCCACGGCACCAGGGTAATGTGGGGCTTAGCCAAGGAATGCTTCAAGATATATTTGAGACCCTTAAATTAGGTAATTAAGATATAGGTGCAAAATGGGCATTATCAGCATTACCAAGCATGCATGGGCCTTCCTTTCAAAGGAAGCTGTTATAAGCTCTGCCAGGTGATGGGAGACATGGAATAAGTGGCCTGGGAAAGTACAAGTGGCACCTCCTACCCTGCCTGATGCTCCACATTCTCTGACCATATTCTGGAAGAACCATTTGCTTTATTAATTACTAGGAACACATTTCCCTGTGACAGGAGTACAGAGTGTCCCAAAGCAGTTCTTTGCAGAAGAAATCTTGTCAGGGCACAAGTGCCTTTGTGCAGCTCTGGTAGTCCCTACCCGGGGGCACTGCCTGCCTCTGGTCAGCCCATTCACCTGACTCTTGTCTCACTCCTCGTGCAATTTAGTTATTCTGTGTCTCTCCCTCCCCCGTCACCAGTCCTCCCGATCTGTTTGGACACATCTTTGTGCTTCGTTCTGCTGCTTGCACTGCCTCTCGCGTATAAACAGGAGCTCTACTCCACCCCTGGTGTCTTTTCTTTTTCCTTATTTTCATTAATGCTGTAGCTTCCCAGGGAAGGGGGGTGGGAGAAACGAGCCACTAGGTCAGTAACTCCATCCCTGAACATCACAGTAATGTGCCTTAAACCGCACTTTCTTGTGGTTTGTCCCAAGTAATTTGCCAGGACTCAAATGATGGAGCTCCTGCAACTTCCCTTGGGAGATGATGCCACAGGAAAACAGAAAGGATTCTATTGATATTCAACAGACCTTTTCCTTTTGTTAATTTAATACCATTACTCCATATTCCACCATAACCATTTTCCCCCACTCCATTGCTCTTCCTTCTTCAAAACACTTCCAGACATTTATTTTCCCTTTTAATCATCTCTTAGTAAAGATTTTGCTTGTTTTTAGGGCTCTTCCCCCCTTGCATTCTGTTTCAATCCAGCCCCTCAGGGTCATACTCATCTTTTCATCCATAATTGAAAAGACAACCACTCTATACAGTAATGGGAGATTTTTTTCTTTTTCTCTTCAGCTCACGCAAGCTATACGGATCCTCACTCGTCTCTTCAGGCTCTAAGACATATTGTACCACTGAATTTTAAGCAAATTTACCAGACAAGATCAATGAGCTATTCTGCTTTAAAATCTAGGGCATAAATTGGCCATCCCTTTGTACACATTTTTACCTTTCCAGCTCTTCGGCAAAATGGAGACCTATCCAGCATCAAAAAGTAAAAATGAGCCGCTAGATTCTTCTTTTATTTATAGCAGGGTTTTCCCCACTAGAACAAAGGAAGCCATTTGCAGAGCAACAGCTCACAGCAGAATTTAAGCACAGGGACTTTTACAAAGGCATCTTTTCCCTTTTTCACACAAAGCAGCATTATTCCAAAACAGAGCACCAGCAGAAGGCACATGCACTGCTTACGCTCCACTTGGACACTCTGAAATGAAACACTGTGGACTGTAGTGCTGAAGAAGCACTGTGGGACACCCTGGAAAATTTTACCTGTGTGGCACTGTCCCACCAGTACCCAAGGGATGGATTCAGTATGGGGCTCCCACGATGAACCACCAGTGGATCCGCCATTTGGTAGGAGAGAAGGGTTTTTACTGTGTGAAAAACAAAGAAATGTCTCTCCCAAAAAGATTTTCTGAAAGAAGTGGGGTTTTGGGTGGGGAATCATATGTTTTTTCAGGTGGTCTGTGATGCTGGCCGCATTCAGCTATGGCTGTCTGCTTGCTAAGGGCATTACTCTGCTTTAAGAGAAGGAATGAGCACCTAATTAGTTGTTTAAAGAGTAGTCACAGGTTTAGAAAAGAAAAGCATTGTGGTTTAACCCCAGATGGCAACTCAGCCCCATACAGCTTCGCCCTCAGTCCCCTGCAGTGGGATGAGGGAGAGAAATGGAAGAGTAAAAGGATGAAACTTGTAGCCTGAGATAAGGGCAGTTTAACAGGTAAAGCAAAAGCTGCACATGCAAGCAAAGCAAAACAAGGAATTCGTCACTCCCCATGGGCAGGCAGGTGTTCAGGCACCCCCAGGAAAGCTGGGCTCTGTCATAACTAACGGTGACTGGGGAAGAGAAATGCCAAAATTCCAAATGTTCCCCTCCTTTCCTTCTCCTTCCCCCAGCCTTATATAATGAGCAGACACCATAAGATGTGGAGTATCCCTGTGGTCAGCTGAGGTCAGCTGTCCCAGTTGTGTCCCCTCCCAGCTCCTTGTGCACCCCCAGCCTGCCCAGTGGTGGGGTAGTTTGAGGGGCAGAAAAAGCCTGGACTCCTTGAATTATCAACACTGTTTCCAGCGGAAGGAAGGAGGGAAGGAAGGAAAGGAAGGAAAGGAAGACTGGCTCTTTTTTATATTGAAAATGGTGGGGGAATGCTCCACTTTCCATTTCCCAGCTCGTAACACTGTCATGGGAGCCACAGCCTGTGGTATTCTGTCTCCTGTGTGATGCAAAGTGACAGACAAAACTGGCAGTAATCATCCCCTGTGCATTAGCTGGGTGCTGCAGTGTGTCACTATGTTCTCAGGAGCGAGCATCTGGCTGCTGGCTACCTCTTAGGTAACAATAGAAAAAGCAAGTATTTTATTTGTGTCTGTGGGCAGAGAGAAGAAACTCATTAGAATGTGACAAGTTTCTGGGCTGAGTGATACGGCACATGTAATCTCATTATCTCTGCTGAGGAATGGCAGGAGTATGCATGTAAAACAAGATTTTATGTGTATAGTTCAGTCAGTGAGGACTAATGGATTGATAATGGGCTGTTTGTTGCTGCTCAGATTTTGGCTTGCATCCACAGTGGGGTATGTTGGAGCAGATCCACTGGAGCACACTGATTGATACTTATGCTAAATGTAAGCTGGCGAGTGTTTAGACTTATTTTCCATTCAGTGTGCAACTTATCACTCTGTCATCTCTAAGTTTGTGCATGCACATATTACAAATACAGTCACATGGCCTCATGATTGTTTGCATTTCTCTGAAAAAATGAATGGAAGGGTGTATTGGGGTGACCCTGGCTGGATGCCAGGCACCCACCAAAGCCTCTCTATCTCTCCCTGCTGTAGCTGGAGAGGGGAGGGAAAATATAGCAAAGGGTTCATGAGTTGTGATAAGGAGAGGGAGACATCACCCACCAATTACTGTCATGGACAGAACAGACTCAAATTAGAGATATTAATTGAATTTATTACTAACAAGATCAGAGCAGGATAATGAGAAGTGAAATTAAGACCTTAAAAACTACTTCTCCCCACCCCCACCTCCTTCCCAGCTCTACCTCCTCCCACCCCAGTGAATGGGAGTTATGGTCAGTTTATCACATGGTCAGTTCCTCACACGTTTTTCCTGACCCTGGTCAGGGAGAGCAGTCACAGATCACAGAATATTCTGAGTTGGAGGGGACCCACAGGGATCATGAAATCCAACTCTTTATTGAACAGTCCCTATGGGGACTGAGCCCACAAACTTTGTGTTAGTAACACCATGCTCCAACCAACTGAGCTGATCTCAGAATCTTTCCCCTGCTTTAGTGTGTGGTCTCTGAAGGGAAACCATTCTCCACTGACTTCTCCAACCTGAGTCCATCGCATGAGCAACAGCTCTTCACAAACTGCCACCGTGTGGGTCACTCTTCGGTGGGGTGCAGTTCTTCAAGCACAGGCTGCTCCAGCCTGAGTCCCCCACGGGGTCACAAGTCCTACCAGGACACCTGCTCCACTTGGGCTCCTCTCTCCACAGGTCTCCAGGTCCCTGCCAGGAGCCTCCTCCAGCACAGGCCTCCCACAGGTTGACAGTGATTTCTTGGGCATCCTCCTCCTCCAGCATGGGCTCCTCCATGGGCTGCAGGTGGATCTCTGCATCTCTGTGCTCCTCCATGGGCTGCAGGGGCACAGCTGCTTCGCCATGGGCTGCACCACTGTCGGGGAACCTCAGGTCCAGCACCTGGAGCATCTTGTCCCCCTCCTTCTCCAATGACTTTGGTGTCTGCAGGGTTTTTCTGCTCGCATATTCTCACCCTGCTCTTCTCTGGCTGCAATTACAACTGTGCAATAACTTTTTTCTTCTTTAATATATTATCACAGACGTGTGCCAACATTTCTAATCGGTCTAACCATGGGTATGTCCTGAAGGTGCCTGGCATTGGCTCTGCTGGACATGGAGGAAGCTTCCAGCAGCTTCTCACAGAAGCCACCCCTGTAGTTTCTGTAGCCCCCATGACCAGTACAAAAGGTCCATACATTCAAAGGAAAAAATTAGATTGTGGGGAGGGGTAACAGTGTGGCAGCTAAGAAAAAAGGAAGCCGATTTTGTGTGTGAGAGAAGTAAAAGCTCTATGTTTCACAGGAGATACTGAGAATTCCTGTATGGCATCCCAGACTCAGAAGGCCCTGCCTTAAGGAGAACAAGATTTAAAATCACCAGAAGAAAAATAAGGCAGGAATATGAGCTAAACTGTCTTTTATCCACATGGCTGTATTTCTTGCTGTGCAAAAGAGTGACTTGTTTCTGTAATTACATGTCCCTTCAAGGACTTCATAAACACAAAATATCCATGTGGGAAGTCTGAAAAAAAGACAGAATAAACTACTGGGTCTTTGTGGGACCACACAGTCCTGAACCTGGCTTATTTCTGGGTGAGCAACAGAATAAGAACCTTTGCTAAGGACATATTGCTGAGTGTGCAGGCAGACAGTGCTACAGGTAACTGTGACCTTGGACAGAACAAGCACACAGAGATCCAAGGTTAAGAGTTGCATCCTCTGCAAGTGAGCATCCAATTGAGCTACCTTCCCATTTAGTCACTACCACAGATACCGAGATGCCACAGGCATTACGATTTCTCTGCTGTTTCTCTGCTGTGGCCAAGGAAGGAGAAGTTAGATCTCTGACACAAACCTACAACTCTGAGCTGCAAACCAATACAACAAAATCAGAGCTCTTAATCACCTTAGGTAGTTCTGCTAAATGTGACAGAGCAGCCACAGAGGTGCATGTCAGAAAAATACAACCAGAACCATGAGAGGCTGGCTCATGACTGGCTAGGAATAGCCTTAAAGGTGTGCAGAAACTTGGCTTTCATGGCCTCCATCTCAGTATGAGACATCTGTCAGTGCAAAACACACTGAAAACTGCTTGGAGAGGTATTGCCCATCCTTGAGAGAAGAGTTGTGCCAGCTGGCAGGGAGAGCAGAAGCCCAGCCTCCAAAAGCCTGTTCCCACAAAAACACATCTTTCACCGCTTTGTGGATGCCTCACCTGCACTATGTGTGTGTGAAGTCTCTCCCCCAGCAGTCATGGACCACTGAGAACCCAGAGGAGGAGCAGATTCCCCCTTGAAAGGCAGAGAAAAGAGATGGGGAGAGCAAAGGACTCACAGACTCTTTCAGCACCTTACAGTTTTTTGCCTGGAGTGCAGCAACTCAGGCTGGATAAGGAGTTGGGAGGACAGTGAAACCCATCCTCCAGATTAATCTTTGAGCACTTTGTGCTGCTCCAGATATGTTTATTTTTCAATTAAGGTGTGACAAATAGTGATATCAGCCAGCCTGATGGTACTGTTTTAGTCATCACAGACAAGTCCATCAAGGCACAGCAGAGAGGAGCTGAATCATCTCCAGACTAAGACACCCATAGATATGTCATGGGTTTTTTGTCCATCTGCCAAAACATGCCATTATAGGCTGGAAAATCTGTAGAGCTAATGTTGCTGTCATTCTGTTCTGTTGCTTTCTTTCCCTTCTGTACCTTTTATTTTGCTTTATAGTGTTACATGACATTGCATAATGCATTCACATTTTTTACAACAACAACAACAACAACAAAATCTTCCTTTGGATCAATAGCAAGTGTGGTATACAATTGATATTCTTGGCAGCAGAGCAAATAAGCCAGTGCCTGCAGTCAGACTGTCTCAACAGGCTCGTAGCAAGCTGCTTACCTGCTCTTACCAAATGTGTGGGCACTGATTTCAGCAGACATTCCCTGAAGACTGAAGTGCAGTCAAAAAAGCAGGATATACTTGGAAATTAAGTCCTTCACTTCACCATTGCAAAAGCAGCAAATTAATGTTGTTCAAGCAGTGTTGCTGGAAAGCAGGTAAAGGAAGATGTAGAATGAGAGAGCTGTGTGCTGAGCCAGTGCTCCCAGCCACCCCTCTGAGGAAGTGCTGGTAGTACAGGAGCTGTAGCTGTGTTTTCCTGCAGGATGAAGCATGCTTCTTCTAGCTGCTCTATTTGTTGTCTCTGACAAAATTAGTGAGGAAAAATCTGTGACGAACCTCAATACTTGGAAATCTGACAGGGTGTGGCACGATCCACATGTCAAACTGCTCAGCAAGATCAGAACATTTGCAGCTGCACTTATGCCTAGACAAAATACCAAGTGCAGAAAATCCTGGAGGCATCTAGAAGTCTTTATACATCCTCACAAATGCAGACAAAGTTGTGAAAACTGGAAAATGGGTTTTATTCATGGGTTTCTGTTTTGGTGTGGGTTTTGAAATGTTGGGGTTTTTAATTGTTTCAGCTGACTTTCCTCAAAATGCAATACAAGATAAATAATCTAATTTGGTCTGGTTTCTATTTTAGTTATGCTTTTTCTTTTCAACCACCTTAAGGCAGACTTCCTGGCATCTGCAGGGTCTTTCTCTGTGTGGAAGGATATGCATGGAAGAGTTCACAAATTTCATACAAAAATAGGATCTCTTTAGACATCAAGTTTGGTTGAAATTGGTTGCTGGCTCCAAGGTAATTGTAAACAGACACACAATGCCTGTATAAAAACTGTTTTCTTAAGGCATTCTCAATAATTATGATGAGAAAATGGATGAAACATGGAAGAAGAGCTCAGGAAGTGAACACAATATTAATATCTAATTAGACTGAGGAAGGAGATGATCATCCTGAAGGAAGCCTGAAAACCTGAAATTAAGAGAGATTTGGTGTATGCTAAATTCAGTCCTCTTCAACCTGCTCTGTTCAGATCCTCAGAAATGTCTTCATGACCCAGACCTGTCACTCTTAGTAAGGAATTCTTCACCCTCTAGAGGGGGAAGAATAGGGAAACCTTTCTCTGCCTCATTACCTTCTTATACATGAAACAGTCATTCCAGGGAGCCAAGAACTGAGCTTGTGACTCAAACCTGGACCCCACGCTGTGAGATCATCATGTTTGTCATGTGTGTGAAGCTGATTGAGATTTTTGTTAAACTAAAAATCAAGCAAGTAGAAAAGAAAAAGAAAGACACATGCCCTCTGAATATGAAGGTCTTGCTCAAAACAAATTCAACTTACAGTTGTTAGCCATCAACTGCTGTTCCTTTAGGTAGCTGCAAGAAATTTTAGGCTTTCCCAAGCATCATGGGATTAATTTTTACGCTTTGAAAGTAAGCCTAAAATAAGTTGAAAATATTTTCATAAAATGTTTTATTTTAGTTCTTGTGGCAACAAAACTCTATGTTCTACTTTCCATTCCTACCTTTAAATTTTTTTTCTTTGCTGCCCACAGGAAAGCAGCAAATGCAGTAAAAAGGGTATATTTCAATGTCTTCTCAAGAAGGAGGCATACTTTAGTCTTGCTTTCTGAAAATTAAAACATCCAACTCCAATGAATTAGCTCAGCTCTTCATGGGGTAACCTCTCAGTTTTGTACAAACCTCCACTGATAGCACAGCGAGTACTGGAAGAGCAATCGCTGGGCCAGTGGGTGCGTGGGATACAAGCTGGGATGTGAGTGGGCTGGGTGAAAACTGGCAAGGATCAGGACTTCCATGCCTACAGGATCCCTACAGCTGGAGGACTCTGCTGTCTCTGCTGTGGATGTCCAAAGCCATCCCTGAGCAAAGCCCTCAACTTTACCGCAAAGGCCATATGATTTTCAGAAGACAGCTGTTCTGGCATCTCTGAAAATTACATTTATAAACCAGATTTCCCCAGACTGAGGTGTGGCGAAACCAGGGAACCCCTTGGGAAATGGCAGCTGAAGCATCGAAATGTGCAAAACATTTTTGAATACCGTTGAACTGTAGACGTTCTTGCCTTGTACGAGAGTCAAATATGCTCAGCGTGTCAAAAATGAGTTAGGAAAGTGCTGCAGTTGCTGTTTATGCCAAAGGCTCCTTCAGCTGACAGCTTTAGAGATCTTAAAAGCATAAACATTTTTGCAGACAACAAGTTGCATTTCCTAAACTAACAGCTTTTTGAAATTATGGAAAAGAAGCCCGTAAAATGCTTATGTATAATTCTCCTCCCTCACATTCGTTTTAAAGCACTTTAGCAAAGTAACTCTCCCCCATTGTGGTAATAGGAAAAGAACTTGTTTACAAATTGTACACTGAAATTTAAGTTACAGGGAGTAGCAACAGGTTTGTAGTGACAGGTCACTTTAGATTGGAGTTTAATTTATGAAGATTGCTTTACCTGAGGCTATGGTAATCTATGCCTTCAGAGTAATTCACCCTCTGCCTCATTTCGAATGCAGTCAAAGACTGTCGTATTTCACTATGACAATGTAATCACAGATCCACATTAAAAAGTCATTATTGTTTAGAATCCAGCTTGGTTTGAAAAACACTTACTATAAAATTCAACAGCCTTTGTAAATTACGCAAAGGTTTACTCAAGAATACAAGGTACAGTGATTTAAATCTGAAACTTACTACTTTATTGATTATATGGGATTTTTAGGTCACTGCATTTACGGGAAATGATTAGTGAGTAATCAAAGTAATAAACTCCTTGATGTTGGTTCATAAATAATTATGAATTGAATTTTCTTTATCAAGTATCAGATAAAAACTGAGTTAGCCACAAGATATCTCTTCTTTAACTTTCTTCCCTGCAGCATTCTAAAACCCAACAGTGATAAAACCAACAATAATTTTCTGATTTCTCTGTCTTTTTTTAAACCAGAAGCAATGTGCTCTCACATATATATCTATTGCACGCTTCAGCTTGGAGTTTTGTGTGAACCTAAAACTTGACTCCACTTTTTAATTCTACACTGACCGTTTTGGCATTTTAAAAACATGTCACAGATAGATTCAAACTACTTTGTGATTTATTAAACTCCAGATTTATATTCTAGCTAACACTCAGCCATTTGTCTATCCCTGTACATATGGTGATTATTGAACTCCTACTTATCTCTGTTCAATATCCTTCTTCATAGTTCTTTTTTCCCTGCAAATTGAGAGAGTTTTAGCCCTGACTATTGTGCAAGAGTTTAAAACCATAATAAAAACAAATGGTGCAATGAACCAATTAAAATTGTTGTATATATATTTTTTTAATTAGACATTTATGAGCTGCGAATTGGATCAGATATTCCCAAAGCACATGACATGCTGACATATAATAGCTGCTTTTGGGATGTCAGGTTAGGTTTTTATGAATGCAAATAAGGGTAGGTTTTCTTTTTTCAATTAACTTTAGGAATAATTTTGTTCTATTTACAATACAGTTGGACACTTAATGTAGCTTACTCAGAAGGTTTGAAAGCATTACATTTCGTAACAGTGCTGTTCAGATTTCAATAGAAAGCATTTTGTAAATGTTTTGGATGCTATGGAAAACTGAATATTAAAAAAAGATAGGTTCTTTACCGTGCTAGTGTCTGAACTCACTAATAAATGGAATCATGTGGATAGTGTTGACCTCCTGCCTGAAGCCAATACTTCTGGATAGAAAAGCTCTTCTCTTCTCCATTCTTTTTTAGTCCTGTGACTACACTGAGCTTTGGAAAGTTTTTTTTCCATCAGGTCTTGTTCTCAGAGTTGCTCTGCCCACATCCCTGTGACACTAAGGAATTTCACTTCTGCACAGTGAGTTGGTTCAACTTCAGGTGCTTTCTGTCTCCGTGCACCTCACGCGGGTGATCTCCAGTGCCGTCAGTGGTGTCAGACACCTCAGCATGGAGATTAGCAGCACTGCATTCTTCTGAAGAGCTGATTTCAACACATCATGTTTGTGTTACAAATGCAACACTCACATCTCGCAGACCGTGCTGCTTAGGAGAGGCTGTGTGTGCTGGTGAACATGATGCTAGGTCTGATACAGACTCCACCCGGTCTCAGTGCTTCGGAAAATCCACTTTCTTCGCCTGTTGTCTGTTTGGAATAAAGCCCACACTGTCTGAAGTTTTATATAGCTCACAACTTGCTAAACAATTGGGAAGTTATCATCTAAATAGGAATTACACTGTGAGGTATCGATGGTGACCTGTGGCTCTGAAAGAAATGGTTGTCTCTTCATACAGCATGGTCAAAACATCACAAATAAAATAAAATTTATAGCCATTTGGGAACTGGAAAAAAACAAAATACGCTTAAAAGTTATCAGAAGTTGTAGACACTTAAACTAACAAAACTAACAATTGCTGTAAGACTCCTGTGAAGACAGAGTGAGCAGAAACACTCACTGATGGCACCTAAAAACTGTGTGCAATTCTGAAACAAGTGAAAGAGGAGCAGTTACTTCAATCAGTGCCAACAAGGTATTACTGAGCCCAACAAAGCAGCAACAATAATAAACAGCTTTCACACCTTTCTCATGTGGGCCTCCAAACACGTGCCATAGCAGAGAAGCTTAGCAGGGCCCTGCTGAGCTTTGGCCTTTGTGTAGATCTCCTTTCGGAAACCGAGCAGCAGCAAGGGGCTCAGGCGAGCTGTGTTCCTTTCCCCAACCAGGGCAGGGCTGCTGTGCCCTGCGGAGGCTGCAACCCCACAGCAGGCTTGTTCTGAGCTCTCTTGTGGACATCACCCTAAAATGCAAGCTCTTATCCTCTGCAGACAGACTTTGAAGTAGAAAAGTGCAATCAAATGAACAAGCGTCTGAAATTATCTTTTCTTGGTGTAACTTGGATGTGGATATCGTAATAAGCAAATAAAGAAAGGCTTTATCATCCTTCCTGTTATTCAGTTCATTTTCAGTGTACCAGCATCCTACTTGATGTGAGCAGAAACCCACTCTAATCACACTTCACATTAATTCTCCACATCTAATTCTAAAAGGGTTAATAATGAGGAATTGTTATTTTAATCAATAGAAACAAATTGCTGCAGAATCCAACAAGAGGATAGATTCAAAGCACTTTCTGAAGACCACTTCTCAACAAATAAGACATTAAATCCATAAGTTACAGCTCTAAATTACTCTTGTATGAATTACATGAAAATGGGCTCTTTAGCATAAAGGGCAGCATCAGTTCTTCCCTCTGAACATGAAATCATTCTTTTGAATAAATGGTGTTCTCACTGGGTTGTAGGCAGTGGAGCTTCCAGTGGCTCTTGTAAGCCAGTCTCAGAAAAGCTGCTTCCCTTCAATTTTCTTTTAAATAGTTCCTGTCAAATAATCTCCTTAAGATGTGATAAAGAAAGTATCTGAGTGTGAACTTTCCAAAACCCAGCAGGATTGGGCTTTGAAATCAGATTTTATAAGTAGGTAATGTTGCATTCCCATGAGAGATAGGGCAGGAAAGTAAAAATTCTCCTCAGTGCAGTTTGCAATAAAATAAGATACCAGTGAGAGATGTGACAAGCCTGCAGTTTGAAAGGGTGGTGGCTATTATCTAATTAGCATAATTAGCCAACAGTGCTTTTTTCATGGGTACTAGTTTCTCATTGAGGTGCAGCTGCTCAGTGAAAGAACTCACTTGATGAGAACACATCATCTGATTGAGAGGGACTAGGGCTTTCATTCCTATAGTAATGCTACCCTGGGTAAACCCCTAATTGGCAGGAGTAATTAACAAGAAGGGGGCAAATTTCTGTGTAAGTCTAACCATTCCTGTGATATCCAGCCACTGCTGTGGTAGCATCTTGTCCCAGCAGCAAACCCAGCCTTAGGGAGTAGGCAAGAGGACCAGGGGGAAGGCAAATGTACTTCAGACCATACAAGAGCTGGCAATGGTTTGCACACTGCTGTAAAGAATGCAAGCACTGGACAAACACTCACTGACTTCTAACACTACTCTCCTTGTTTTTATTTGACAACAAGCTATGGGGGTTATTCTACATTCCCTGTTTTCCCTCACACACTCCCACTACAGCCTACTCATAGGCACAGATATGATTCACCATCCCTTTGGCTGTCACCTGCTTGGACAAAATCCCAATCAATTCAAACTAGCAATAATCTATTGTGATTTAAGGATATGGATGTTCTGGTTTGATGTTACTCAGTGAGGGATTGCCCCTCGTGCGTTAGGATATCTTTGCATACCCAGCCAGGTGTAGACTAAAACGGGATGAAGTGGAGCTGGGTGAGGGCTACACTGAATTTATGCTGATGTAACAACCTCCTGGCTGAGGAGAAAATGCAGGACTGAGCCCTGAACTTCTCATGTAGTTCTCAAAGGGCTCCAGTTCCAAGATGAAAGGAACAGGTGCATTTATTTCACATTTTCCATGTAAATGGCTGCTTACAGTGCTCATATTGGAGCAGGGCTAAGAGTTCCCAAGGCACAGCAAAGCTTACTGTGGCAGGTCACCATGTGCAAATTTTCCCCCATCTTTGATTACTGCTTTGTTTTCTGGGGTATTTTTGCATATTTTGTTCTCCCTAGAGTTTTCTGTTCCTTGAATAATATAATGCCTACACCAGTTTTAATGACTACTAAAAACCTGTCATGTACATAGGATGCAATACTTTCATTTATGATTGGATCAGCTGATACTCATTTCTGGTTTCTCCTTTAAAAATAATAATAAAAATACATATAAAAGTCCTTTGACACATGATGTTGATAACCTTTTATGAATGCCTGCCTGGGCATAAGGTTACATGCAATAGACAGGATTAGTTCCAGCGTTTGTTCTTCCAAATCTCAGGAATGATAACTTAAACAGTTAGGTCAACAGTCTGAGGGTGTGCTTTGGCATGAGCTAACGCTCATTTGGGCCTTATCTAAAAGAAGCCAGGTGTTAGTGTAAATTGGCAAAATACTGCTTAATCCCACTGATTTAGATAGCTTCTTTTCTTTCCCACAAAAGGAAAAGATGAATGAATTCAAACCATGGAGATGATGGACTCCTATTCAGAGGGGTTTGGACAGATTTATCTGGAACGCTCCTTGTACATCTCAATAAGAGCTTCTTTGTTTGCTCTGCACTGGTCTGTCATGTCATCCCACACCCAATCGTTTGTATTTAACATTTATCAGAATGAAAAAATGAGGAAAATATCCTAGGAGGAATGATTAGAAAAATCTCCCCTTTCCTTCACACAGTGGGAAATGTATAGACAAGGAAAAAATCTACAGGCAGGGAAGAAAAAGACTCCCAATGCTATGAAAACAGAGAAGAAATTTGGAATAACCAGAAGATAAATGCAATGGAGGGATATCCCTTCTCTCAGTGAAAGAAGCAGCAGGTTAAATGTAAAAGCATTGGTCAGAGCTGGACATTGCTGGTTTGTGAGAGAATCTCAAGAAGCTACCAGTGAACTGAGGGTCCTCAGAAAATAAAATGCACAGCATTTTTCCTGTCTTCAAATGTCTTCTGATAATGGATATCTGAGAAATAATTTTTTTCCCTATTTGACGATTTCCAGGCCAAAAGATATTGATTTTAATTAGTGATATAGAAATGCAAAAATTAAAAAACAACCCCAACCAACTGGCAACATTTTTCATTGAAAAATAGCCAGGGAAAGTCCCTCAGAGCTATTAATTAAGTTTCTAAATATGTGAACACCCACACATACCTAAGGGGAGTGGAGAAAGCAGTTTCCTGCCAGCTTTAGCTTCAATTCATTTTCCCATTTTGCACCTACAACTTTGCCAGCGCAAATATTTCCTGGGGTCATTATGTCAGCAAAAGTAAAAATGGCAGCAGTTGGTTGTCAGTCAAATCACACCCATGTTTCCTTACTTGCCTTCACAAACATTTGGCATTTCCAGCAATTCAGTGGCACGTGTTTTGGATTGCTTTTGCTGCTATGTGCTGAAAATTTGCACAACATCTAGGGAGATTTTGGGTCAAATTTTCAATATGCACCTTCTCTGAATGCCAGTGTGAAATAAGTGTGAATCCTACTGACCACTGGCTTGAACCAGTGCTGCTGTTCCTATTGCTTTTCTCTGAATGAGAGCAGTGCTGCAAATTCCACTGCATGTTGATGATTTACCCAGACTGGGGCTCTCAGCTTTGTCCAACCTGAGTAAACTGGGATGAAAAGGCTCTGTCCTGGCTGGATGTTGCAGAGCTGTGTTTTGGACAGGAGTCAGTGATAGCACTAAAGCTGCTGTTGCTCTCTGTCCAGCCCCAGGAGGAAGAGGGTTGGGGGCATTTGTGAGCCTGAATCCTCTCCTGCCTTAGAATGTGTGGTTGAGGGGAATAACTGCACAAGGAGTAATCACAGAAACTCCCTCAATGCATGTTGGTCAATACAGGTTGCTGTGTTGTCATATTAAGGCAAAGATTTCTGATAGGGGCAAACACTCTCCCACATGAAAATTCCAGACAACTCTCCCTACATTTGCTTTTCATTTTCATTCTGACTACTGGTTAAGTAGTAATGATCTGGGCACAGGGCATTTTCTGAGGATTGATGGTAGTCTGACAAGCATTTATGGCCAGAGGTATAGCCAAGGGTGCCATTAGTCCCAGCTGGTCATTAATCCCTGAGAATGCCCTGTGCTGGGGTCGCTATTGCTATTATTAGATGAAAATGAGAGCAAACACAGGAGTATGGATTTTTTAAATGGTTGATGCTGTTATGATTGGAATGTGTAAGGTGTTTCCAAGAATTAATGTCTTACTCATTAGGTAGTCCAATTGCCTGAATTATCTGCACGCTGCATGAAGCAGGTTACTATAATTAAAATGTTTTAAAATTTTTTTACTTCTTAATTAAAAAAAAAAAGAAGCCTGTGTCAAAGTATCACAGTTTTTCAAAACTAGAATTCCCAGCTAAGCCTGCATGTTTCAAGTTAGTTTCAGAAGCAGCATTTGGGAGATGTGAATTTCCTCACTGGACCTGCCAACCCTCTGGTAAAATCTTGAGAGCTCCCCAGAGTTGGAACCTTTAGTAAAGGGTATTGATTCAGAGGGTTCTGGTTTTCCATATGCCTGCTGGTGATAACTCACTGTTAGTTAGACAGCTCCACAGTAACAGAAATTTTAAAAAAGGGAAAGGTGTCGGGATGCCCGGAGCAGCCAACAGGGAGCACGATGCATGGGGAGCTGCTGCCTCTCTCTGGATGCAGGACACTACACACAACAGCCCGTGACGATCCCTTGGCACTCTCTGCTAGGAAGGCTCTCCTGAAAACCCCTGTCTACAGCCTTTCTTGTAATAGCTGGGTGGGGCTTATCCTCTTGAACCGGATGTTGTGATGATGCTGAAAAACTCTATTTCTTTCCATAGATTGTTACTAGTTAAAACATTTTTAAAAAGAGAGAACTGTGAGTAATGCCATGATTAAATTCTCCCTTGGTAAATTATGGATGGATAATACATGGAGATCTCTTGTAAACAGGGTGTGATGGTTTTGAGCAGGGGTAAGGACAGATGGACAAAGGTGGTTTTAAGATAGGTCTCCATGGCTTGCTCAGAGGAAGTATATGGCATCATCATCTGCAAAAGCAAGGAACTGGATACCAGAGCAAGGGACACCAAGAACTGTCCTGTTTGGATGAAGTGTTCACCTGTTTCTCTTTCCTTTCTCCACCATGTCCAAAGTCTGACCGCAAAGACCATGGGCTGCTCTCTCCTGTTACCTTTCAGCCTCAAGCTACTTTCAGCTCCTAAGACTCCCTGAGGTTAAAGTGATCTGTCTCTCTGTTTAGTAATTCCCCACAAAACTCTCTTCCAAGTACTTTTCTGCATCCACAGTGACTTCTAGAAAGAACTCACACATATCTATCCTTGACTTCATGAAGAATCACAGGCTTTTGTTTGCTTTGACCCTGGTTCTCAGTAGCTTCCTCTGGTTGCCACTAGCCCAGTACAGAAAGAGGCAGTGAACAGTCAGCCTCTGACCAGCTTTTCCAGCTTACTCAGGCTTTTCTAGACCTTTACATTCCTCTGTCTCTTTTCCAGGCTGAAAAGTTCTAGCCCAACTGGGCATTTCTTGTAAAAGTGTCCATGACTCAACTTGACCAAAAATTTTATCAGGGTGAGCCTGTGCAAAAGAAACACACAAACTTCAGGGCTGGCTCCTGCCGCTCTTATCTATGAAATTTGAAAGCAAAATCAATGGAACTGCCTCTAAATGAAGAGTGGCAGACACTTCTGCTTACAAAGCAAGATCTGTGTTAGCACTCATTTGTTCTGGTAATGTGGCAAGGACTGCTTCTAAGATGTATCTGAATTGTAAAGCTTAGAGCCCAATACAAAACCTGCCATCTCCCATAGACATTCTTCAGGTGGAGAGCATCACATATTTTGATCTTTTCAGTTTTAATAGTCACTTCTACAAATACTGGTCATGCAAAATGAGATTGCAAGGAAAGGTCTCCAACATCATTCTGTCCTTTTTTAAAATTTCATTTTGGTACCTTAACCTTTTGAAATTTGCCAGTGTATCTGAAATGAATTTGTTTGATATCTGAAGCGCCTTTTTTCTGCATGTTATTTCTACTGTTGTGAAACAGAGCACTGTAGTATTTTAGATAGAAATAATTGTTTGAAAGGTTTTTTGGCTTCTTTTAGTGCAAATCTTGGTAGCGAGTCAGAACTGAAGCACTGCATTACTCAGCCTAACTTCTTTTGCATACATATTAGTGCTATATAATAATAACAATAAATCAAGAATCTGTCCAGACATCTTTTTGAATTAATCTTGTCTACACACTATTTTACCTTGAAAACAGATCAATTTGCATGTGTATAGGATGGTCTGATATCAGAATCTTTTTTCTCCCTGATGCTTGTTTTATTCTTTGGAGAATAGAGCCCTCAAGAAGCAGGTGCAAACAAATACAATTTTCTCAATCTGCCACCCGAAGAAGAAGGACTTAATAAAGGAAAGGAGATTGTCTACCACTCAGTACAATAATGCAGAGAATAATGAAGATGTGAATGTTGAAGGCTCTTCCATTGACATGGGGAGCCCTGTTTCCTGCTGTCACTGAAAACAAGCCCGGAAATTCCTTTGTTTGGCCTTGCACCGGCTTTGGCGTGTGACACGAAGCACACAAATAGTGAGCAGTACAGGCAGCTTCATGACAAGAAGGCAAAAAATCTTCCTTCCAGGGTACCAGTGCACTTTATTGGAAGGGGAGTTGTCGGTGTGCAAATACTGGTGATCCAGAACTGTGTGTATGAAAGTGTGTGAGAGAGAGGATTCTGCTGCAAATTTTTTTCCTTGATCATGATCATTACAGTCCCTTCCAACCCAAACCATTCCATGGTCTATGATTCTGTGATTTTCAAACTCAAATCAGGGCTCAAGATCTGCAATTCAAAGGCTTAAAATGAAACAATTGAGTTCTAAATAGCTCATAATTAAACAGAAGATGGAGAGAAAAAGGGAGAGCCAACAGGTGAAGTGAGATGTAAAATGGCACAGCAGGGCTCTTCCCAGGACTCAGGGGCCCCCCCATGTCCTCACCCCACTTCAGAGGACGCAGTGGTTCGGTACACGACCAGGCCTGCACAGTCACTCTCTATTTTGCCACTGCTCTGTAAAGTCCCAGCTTGTAATTCAGAGAGAGCATGCATGGAAAATCTGTTTTAAAATAAAATAAAAGTAAAAATTTCCTTTACAAAGGCTGCTTTCTTCAGCTGGGTACAAGCCTTTGACACAAGGGCAAGTGTCATCACAATACCACTTTTTCCATTGCTGTCCAAACAATATGCTTTTCATCTCAAATATAAACCCAGTGTCATTCCTTCATGGACCACAGGGAAAAGTAGGTAAAATGAAGTAAAGCAATTGAGATGGCAAGGAAAATTAGGCATCGTGGATAAGGGTTTGATCCAAAAGTAATACTTTAGAGATAATGACAGGGGAAATAGTGTAAATTCTACAGGGACACTCCTGATTTCTGGCCTAATTCACAAGGATTACTTGCCATAAGGTACCACTTGAGTAATGTAAAAGGAAAGCACATAGATATGATGAGAAACACAAGCAGCTGACTTCTTTATGTGGCAGTAAACTGGGGTAATCTATTCCTGTCCACTAATGTTTATAAACATATTGTAAACAAGCATAAATGAACAGCTCATCTCTCTGAGGGGACCAGATGCGTCCTTAACACTGATTAAGTGTTTTGTTCTGCCTGAGTGTCTGGCAGAGGTTTATGCTCCAAAGCAGAGGGAGGGGACAGAGTAATGACAGTCTGGTATTCTCCTGGATCTTTAACTGCTTTGGGGGATTCAGCAGCCAGTAAGGCATGTGTAATTCTGCTGATGATCATTTCCCACAGCACACCCTCACACAGGATGCATTTTGCATGTCAGGTCTTTAAAGCCACTTCCCAAGTCTCCTTTCCTGCAAAGGAAATCGTGGAGATGAGCAGAAGCAGGAGCAGCAATTGTGCCTGGGAAGGTCCCCTCACTCACTTCCATCCCCTTTAATGCCACCAAAAACATCTGAATGCTGAGTCAGTGTCATGATAAGAATCACAAATACAGCACATTCTTCTTCTTCTTCTGCCTGTCAGTAAGCTGCCTCTCACTCCTCAGAAGCCTGAGGTCTAAAACTGGCAAAACTTTCATTTTTGCACCTTCCCACAGAAATTGGGGTCAGGAATGATTTAATAAGTCACCTCATTCATGTCCTGTCATTCTACAGCCATCTCCTACTGTTCTGTGAGGTGTAATTTTAAGAGCTCTATTTTATGGGCAGTTCTGCACTCCTTCTCTCCCTCCCCATTAATTACAGCCACAAATGCAATTCAGATGGACTCAGATGAACTCTTTGTTGGGTAGCAGGGTGAGGATTTGCTGCCAACAGCATACAAGCAGAATGGAGATCAAAAAATCCAAGTACAGCTATTTGTTGGTGTGGAGTCCTCAAAGCCAGCTCCTAAAGCTTTCAAGCCAAAGTGCTTTCTTTCCTGAGAAGACTGGTGTGCTGTTTCTGGTAGCTCAGCTGGGGAACCTTGCCTCTGCTTTCCTGACAAAAGTCCCTGCAAGAATGGAAACTGGTATGAAAGGGTGAAAGATGGTCTTATTTTTTTCTAGAAACAGAGGGGTAGTGGGCATGTTTTATAGAGTGCAATGGTTATTGTTTTGTATTATTTATCTTTTTGCCAGATTTGCTTAGTGACTACTACTAGTAAGCTAGGCAGTTTTGCCCAGCATATTATTTAAAACAATGCTTGCAACAGCCTTATTTACTGATGTTATTTATATTGCCCTTGGCAACAACAGACAGTTGCCACAGCTGACAAAGTAACTTTTGAGCCTCTTTAACTTGCCCTTATACTCTTACAATTTTAAATAAATACTTGATGAATTTCTTGGGCTGTCAGAAGCTGTGCACAAATTGTAATTGGCAGCATATGAATGCTGAATATGTAAATGTGTTTGTGTTTTCCATTATATCAACTACCTCTATTTGCTCTGCTACTGTGTGCCTAGTGTATCTTTAATTTAGGGTAAAGGTGTCATGGCATGCTCTATCTATTATTAACTGTGTAAATAAGATGCAGCTCTGAAAAAAATCCCAAAACTTGATAAAGTAGGAAAGTCAGTCCTGCAGAGAACTAAGACTTTTATTTCCAAAAATTACTCAAGCTGTGTAAGGAAAGAAAACTGAGTAACCAGCTCTGGGTGAGTCCGTCAGCTCCCCAGGTCCCTGCTTCTCTATTAGCCCGAATGAACAGTGTGGTTCACCCCAGGACATCACTTCAGGTCCACTTTAAACTGAGCCTTGGATTGCTGCTTCATGGGCAAAATAGCAAATGCTGGGTATTCCTATTGGGGCTATAAGGACCCGTGTCTGAGCTGAGGCATTTGGAAGCAGGATTTCTGAAGGAAAGTTGGGGTTTTGGTTTAGTTTTTTTTTTTTTTTTTAAGTGAAATATCAAGGGGAAACTTCAAAACAAAAATAATCTCTTTAAGAATGCANGTTTTGGTTTTTTTTTTTTTTTTTTTTTTTTAAGTGAAATATCAAGGGGAAACTTCAAAACAAAAATAATCTCTTTAAGAATGCAAATGATGTAAAAAGGTCAGGAAGATTGATTGGAAATTTAAGAAAGGTTTCTTTCCCCTCAGTGACATGGAAGATGGATTACAGGACAAACAACATTAGCTGCTTATATTCTCTTTTTCCCTTTCAGGCTAACACATCAATGCTAATGAACCTGGATGCTTTATTTATTTGCACATAAGTTCTACTGCACACATTAAACCAAAATATTTTTTTCCATCACTGTGGATATTTTAGGATCTATTAACATTAATGACTTACCTCTTCACTGAAAGAAAAACTCTGTGAAAAGAAAACCAACCCTTGGCTCTGTATCATAAAGAAGTCGATCCTCAGGGCAGCTGAAATGTCAGGAAAGCATTAGCATGCCAAATCTACAGTCTCCTCCATTTGCAATTTCATTGCCATGTCTTTTTCTCATTACCAGTCAAGCAAGTTTGGAAATAAAAAGGGAAAACTGCTAGGCACAGATTTGTGATGCATCTTTTCATGTTATTGCTGGTAAAATTCCAGCTGCATCTCTGTGGGGACACTGGCAGCTCATGTGCAAGCTGAGCCAGAGTGTCTGCAGGTGACACTGAAGGGTCCCAGATTCTCCAGCATCCCTAGGTGATGCATTCAAAATTCATTGCACACTCTAGAATCTGTATGCAACAGCCTCAATGTTTTCAGAAAAACACTGTACTCCTCCCCAAAAAGAACAGTCAAAAAGAGGGGGTTTAGGGTGAGGACAGCACTTTGCAAGCTGGAGGGAGCTCAGCAACTTCCCCGGGTCATTCAGAGTTCTTCTGTACTCAGACAGAAGCACCTCTGCAAATCAAGAGCTATTGAGTAACTATTAATTAATGCAGGTATGACTGTAAGGAAATTCAGATGTTGCTGCTAGTTAGGCTCATTAATTTCTTTGGTTACAGGGACAATGCAAATAAGAACTGCCTGAAAGCAGAACCTGGGTCTGTGCATGTTTACAACCAGCAAGCGGAGTCCAGCCTCTCCTGAAGGGAAATCTTTCCAGAGGGTGGGACAAGTTGCAGACAGCAACTTGTTGGGGGTCAGTTCCCTGGATGCCATGTTCATGTTCCTGGGCCAGAAGTAATTTGGATTTCAGGCAGAGGCTCTGGTCTACGCCTCGTGTCTGGACTGCAGCTGTCAAAGAGGGCATTTTTCCTTCCTCTGGCACGGCCCAGAGTGGACATGTAATTTCATGTGTCTCCTCAGCCTTGACATGGAGGTGAGGTTGTCGCTTGTAATCTAGGGAGGAGGCATTTCACAGCAAAAGCAGCTGAAATGGAGCCTTAAATTCCTTACAGACTTTAATGCATCAGAGGTGAGAGCTGCTGTGAAGCACTTGCTGACTCCCCCGCTCTCCCTGGGCGCGTTGCCTGTTGCACAGTCCTGAAGGAAGGTGATGTGTTATAGTGCTGGAAGGGTCATTTTTCCACTCTGCCTGTAATCAGCAGAGTGTGAGGAAGAGGAGGAGAGAGATAATCAGAAACTACACAAAACGAGCTCAGCTTTCTATGATAGACATATCTGGAAGCAATTGCTACTTTCATTAGTATATTGATTTTCTCCTCTTCTGGCTGTTCTCCCACTTAACTATTTGTTCAGCTTGATTTGGGTTATCTATTGCCATGGAGAGGCTTGGTTTAAAGCTGCTTTTTGGCAGTGTGGAAAATGAGAAAAAATGGAAGGCGTTCTGCCTTCCCTCACCAGGTTACTCAGTGCTTATAATTAACACCTAAAGAATGGAAACGTCACTCGTTCCTATTAAATGAAAACAAATCCATCCATTTTGCCAGCTGGACTGACTCATCACTTTTTATGGAGAGTTGTCTGTGGGATAAAGGCAAATGAGGTAGAGGAGCCTGGGCTGCTCATACTAGTCAGGTAACATTGCTACCTTCTGACGAGATGAACACAGGGACTGGCTGGGGCTGTGGACTTCCACGGAGCCATGGCTTTCACATCAGCTAGAGATCTGAGGAACATCTGAGCCTGTCTTGCTTGGGAGCCTTGTTTGCTGCCTCTTAGTTTGAATCTTCCTGGAAAAATTCTCCTGGTGACTTTCCACAATGCAGCCTGTGCTCCTGCCTTGCTTCTCCTTCAAAATATTGTTGGCACCTGCTGCCATTTCTTTTTGATCCAGTCTTGTTTAGTCCCCGTGGTGATTTCTGTGTGTAAGGGACCACCACTATCGAAGATTTCACCATGCACCTCTCCCCTCAGTGCACAATACTGTGTATATGACAGGTTGCAGGACATTTCACTCGTGCTAAGCTGTGGATCACCCACTACTTAATGCATATGTAATGAATTAAAAATCCAGAATGAGTAATGGTTATAGCTGATTTGACCTTACTTTGTACAATGTGAGGCCATTTCTGGCAATTGTGATCTCATTGTAGCTTTAATGACCTCATCTAATTATTGCTAACTTAAAGACCTTTAGTGCTTTAATGTGAGTCAGAGAATGCACACCAGCAAACTAATGAACTCATCACACTGTGCTAGTCTTTGACCAGAAACAGGGATTCATTTGGAAAATTAGAAAAAAAATACATTAGGGAGAGGAAGCTTGAGATTATTTCACATTTATTTCCCTGACTTGAAAGAGGAAATGATAATGATATTGCTGTAGAAAAAAAGAGGTAGATGAAAGTAATTTTATTGATTGCTGTAAACTATTTAGTTGAGTGAGAAGGATAGAGGAGCAATGTGTTGCAATTCTGGAAGGAAGCATGGAAAGGCACATTGGGTTTGCAGTTCTTCTAGGTTAGCCTGTGGACACAGGAAAGTAGATAATAGGAGAATCACCCAACTTAGGAACAGAGGAGTTACTGGACCACTCACCCAATTATTAGGGCAAAGCAGAAAGAGCATCAATCTCTCCACATGGAAGGTGTAAAATTAGGCTATTTACCAAAAGATTTAATTTTTGTATTCTCTCTCAGTAAGCACAGGGTCTGTAAATGAACAAGCTTTGCTCCAATCTATTAAAGAATCAGAAATCTGTGTTTCCCACCAACAGGTAGGACAGGTTATTGTAAGCTATTAAGCTCCCCGAATCAATGTTTGGTTTCAAAATACAACAGTAAGCCATCAATATCCCAATACAGTGAACTTTAACGGCAGGGCGCTCGCTGTATATTAATCAGCTTTCAAAGAGGGCCTTTAAATGTCATGAGAATGAGGGGCTTTATGAAATTTCAATTCATTTCTGCTTCTGGCCAGACCAGGAATATTTAGAAGATAGGCTTTTGTACAACACAGTGGTACCTGCGTAACTGGGAAACCAAGTTTCCCTCACACAGAATACAGGACAATTTCATTACCTTTCTTTTTTATTATTTTTACTGACTTCCAGGTGAAAGTGACTTTGAAATCTGATTTCAAAACTCCAGGGCAGCATTTTTTAACACAGGAAATTCAACTTAATCTGCATCTAAGTGTTTTGAAGAGCTGTTTAGAAAATGCAAGCAAATATAAGCGGCCGTGATTCCTGCCAGCAGACATGGGCACTGCTCAGCTCCCACGTGTGGGTGAGCGTCTCCCAGCTCAGTGGCTCTTCTCACAGTATTCTCACAAGATATTGCAAATTGTGTTCCCCCAGTGCCAGCACCCATTTTAGTAATACACCTATTTTTTTTTTTTTTTGCTACAGCCCTCAGCTGAGGTTTGTGATGAACAGGAAACCCTGGCCATGGCAACAAAGGTGACTAAACACAGGGTCCCCATATTTCCCAGCTCCATGACTGGATCCCAGCATGTCCAAGGACTGGTGAGGCCCCAGGGACCACAATGCTGTCATGGTTCACTGAGCAGAAATGCAGTTCCAGTCCATTCTGTGGAGCATTTTGATGCATTCAGCTGTCACCCCACTTTGGAACAAAAGCTAGCTCCAGCAGACCAAAATCCTTTTCAGAAAGATTAAATTTTTTTCTTAAATTCATTAATTATCTTCTTCACAGAGGGACACAGCAGTTCCTCAGGATCTGGACCATGGCCACAAATGCACACTTGTCAGGTAGACACTGAAATACACCTGACAATGAGCACATGAACTGCTCAAATCACTTTCCTGCCTCATACATTCTTCAGATTTTTACCTCCTCTGCTGAAGGAGGGTGCTCTGGACCATGATTTTATTCAAGGCTATGTATGATCACATCACCAGGTAGGCAGGTGAGCACTTCTTTTTATCAGCATACAAACCTAACCCTGCAATTCACCATCCTCTGACTGTTCATGTTTGACTCTTGCCATTTTACTGATATCAGCAGGCTGAAGAGTAGCTGCTGAAATCTCTGTACTTAGAGGGTCAGGGAAAATATGGCTAAGAATACCTGAAATCAGCCATTCAAGTCCTTTTTCTCCCCACAAATATTTACATTTCTGGAGCTTCTTGTAACTCCCAAGCACTGCATTGACATTTATCAATTGAAAATTTGGCCCTTACACTCAATTATAAAAAGATATGGATCTTCAGAATATCAGGAAAAGGGAACATTATTGATCTTTCTTTACTGGTGATGTTTTCATTCCATTTTTCAAAACATATAGGCTTCTGTTTACATAAAGACAATCACTGGCAATACTCCTAGTTTAGAGACATAATTAAGCATGAAATGAATCAGCTTTGGAATACAATCCCCAAGCAATTCACAGCTTTAATCATACTAAATTGGTCAAAATCAAAAGCTCATCTTTTGAAAAATACAGAATGATATCCTTCCTCCGCCAAAAGCCAAAGGACTCCTGGCAACAAGACCTGACCCATAACTTCAGCTGATTGATCTGGAAAAAAATTGTGAGTATTGTTAGATAATTTCTTTGAGGTGAATCTCTGTTTATTCAAAACTCGGTGTTTGTTTTATCTGGTTTCTCCACATAGAATTAGTAGGGATGTGGGAAAACAACATGCAGAGGGAATGGGATTTAGGGGTCGGTTTCTTTCATTTTTGCTCCCTGCAGAAGCAGTAATGCTGGGGGTGATCAAATGATCTGTGTTGCTGATAGTAAATTCCTCAGCGATTCACTTCTGTCTGTGTGTGCAATACATCCTGAGCCCTCTCTGACCATTTGATTCAGCACTTACTGGAATCAATTTATAGGCTGCCCCTTTGACTCCAGTGAGCACACTCTGAACCAGCTGGAAGCACTTGGATGAAGCCAAGTGTAGTGTAAATCTCTGTGTGTCTGCGTGTGCTTATGAGTGTGTGTGCAAGCAGAGCACTTGTGCCACCCAAAAAAACCTGCCCACCTACAGACAGGGTGAGGTGCTTTGCATCCCTCGGAGCAGTGTGTGGGAGGAGTGTGTTTAAGGTGGTAAAGTCCGCAGGCACAGCTGTCCAGGAGTCCTCCCAAGTGCTTTCTGGTTGTAATTTTAACAGTTCAGCTCTCCCTTCCTCCATATCCCATCTCAAGAAGATCAACAGGTGAGGAAAGTGTATTTTGTCTTTAATCAAACATCACCTGCACTGAATGGTATGAAGAAAAATATGGAGTGTCTGCACTTCAACGCATTGCTGCTGTTCTCAGGAGACAGAAATTTCTTTCCTTTCACAGAAACAGAGCTGTTGCTTTAGTAACAAATTATCCCTTAGAAGCAACATAACCGGCTTTCAGAAAAGTACTGATGCAAGTGCCAATACTATTACAGCAGAAGAGCTTTTAATTTTTCACTTTCGGCTTGTCAAACCTCTTTAGCATGGGATACTTCCATCAGCACCCAAGGAAAAGAAAGAAAGAGCAGGACAGAGTGGTAATTGGCCTGTGCTGGGATCAAAAGCGGTAACACACAATGCTAAAATCTCCCTGCTTTTTAAGCATATTTCTGATGAATGTGAGTACTCCTGCCCTCCAATCTATGTCGGCTGTGACACTAAATAGAGAAAGCATCTCAGCATATCGGGTCCTGATGGGTAAATTCTCATTTAGTGTGAAAGAAAGGCAGGAGATGAAGTGTGACTCTTGGCTGCACACTGTGATTTGAGCTTCCCTGCAAAGTATTCATGCCTGCCTGATGTACTGCACTACATTGCACAACTTCAGATACCATTCTGAGACACACTACAAAATAGCTACAAGGAAATTAATAAATAGAGATTATATTTTCAGCCAGGTACAAGCTAAAAAGGAGTGCAATCAGGGCAATTCTGGCAGCTGTATGTTCTGTACAGACACAAAGTTACAGCAGGCTCCACAACTCAGAAATTGGTGTGCTTTCTTTTTGTTTCTAATAATTTTGATACAATACTTCCATTTGATCTGTTCCAAATGAAAAGCACTTGTGACATTTGTGCAGGCAGAATATTACCTAGGATTTTTTGAAAACAGCAGGATCCACTGAAGTTTGTTCTCTAGTTTTCTACAAATGAGGTGAAGCCATGATTGAAAATACATATTTGAAAACAGCAGAGAGAAAAATGAGAGCAAATAATTGCTTAAATTTTAAACTAGATGGTTTGCACCTAGGACAAACAGAATGTGCCCACCAGAATATAACATTACATTGGATTTTAATTAAGATTTTGGTTTTTTGATTGCTTATAGTTTAAGGTGAGTGTTATGCATGTAAGAATCTGTCTCTTGTCACACAGTTTGGATGTCAGGCAGACAGTATGAATGTACAGAGGGACATCAAACTGTTGACAAAACACTGTTGAAAGGATCTGGACACAAATTCCCTTTCTGCTGAGATCAGCCCTTGAATGTGAGACCAAACTATGAAGGCAGAGACATCCTCACTGAGAATTAATTCTGTCCTTTTTGCTGTGTCTCACAGGCCAGAGAGACCACTCTCTTGTTGATCACAAAGTGTGTGTTCAGTGCACTTGTGGCAGTGCAGTGGTTAAAATTCCTCTCACCCTGTCTTTCAGGTTGGTAGCTCTTTAGGGTAGGGTGGAAACATCCCTACCCACCCTGCTTCCCTGCCTTTGCATTTCTATTAGCTGCAGTAGATCAAAGTACGATTTCTTATTCTGTTTTGATTGTAACAGGACTCAGGAACGAGTTGAGACAAAGGATGAATATTGTTATGTGTAATATCAAAGTGAGAAGAACAATGGAAAATGTTAATATAACTCAACAAGGGCACTTCGTGTAATAAAAACACAGAGGAAAACACATGAAAGCAAACTGTAAATACAAACATAAAAATAGAAGAGGAAATGAGGTCATTTAAGGTGGCTCAGGCTCTGACATGCAGCATGGACCATTTTGCTTGTATTTGGGAAAACATGTGCTTCCCTGGGTGCTGCGAGATGGGTGACTGTGAGCCTTGCTCGGGTTTGAAACCTGCCTCAGATCTGCGTAACAAAAGTGTTGCTTCTGATTTCAACAGGATTGCCTCTGATTCAGGTTGCTGTGAGCAAATGGAACAATTAGCACCAGACAACTTCACCACCTCCTCTCACACGGTTCCTGATCTCGCAGACAGTTGTGACATAACTCATCTTAAGCATGAGCCCTCCACAAAAGCTGTTTTCATAACTAGGGTTTTGCTTTGAACTAACTTCTGTCATCAGAAGCTGCTCCATTAATTCTGTAAGGCAGGCTACAGCTAAAGTGAAAAAATTTCAGCATCATCTTTGATGTCTTATCATCTTACTCTCAAAATGCTTGCAGCCTTTCACTTTCCACTGGATGTGTAGGTTGGTTGTAAGATAAAGTGATGAAAGAATAAAAAGATCATATTTTAAAAGAGTGTAATCATAAAATTATTTCTAATAATTTCTAATTTTGAATAATAAAATATCTTACCATTACAAAGTAATAAAAATGTAATAAAATTGAGGTCTTAAGAAGATTTAAAATATAATTGCATCTTTTAATGTTGTAATAATTATACAATTAAAATTACAAAACCACATATAATAATTAAAACAGAATCTCCTGCCATGACACTATCAGAGATTCTCGCTGCATCAGCTTCATTAATGAAGTCTCTATATAAAATAGACTAATATAAAACCAGTCCTCCTTAGATGATTTGTGGGGATTGGTTTTGACTGTGCTTGGATGCAGTGTGAATCAGAATGCAGATTTCTGACTGATGGTGCATCCTTTTGAGTTCCCAAATTCCCTGTGATCCCCACTCAGCTTTCTCCACATCCTACACTAGAAGCTTGCCCCTATTTTTGCTTTACAATACCTGCAGCTGGATTTATTATATTGTCTGGGGACATTCCTAGATTCCTAGAGATTCATTTGTGATATCCAACATGACATGACTGCCCCTGTCCCAGGGTGCCTCCATCAGCCAGCTCTCAGTGTCTTGCCTTCCAAATGTCACCAAGGGAAGTGCATTAAAAGGCTCAATTATGTTGTTAAACCACATGTTAAGTAGCAGAATGTTTGATAAACTAAGTTGTTTTCAGAAATATATATAATATCTTGCATTTAAGTAGACAAACCATTGGTATTTCAAATCTGTGCTTCCAGAAATATATCAGAGTTTGAAGAGCCCTAAAAGGATGTTTAACAACACATCTCCAGCTACACAGATATAAAGTGATGTAGAATACAGAAGGGGACCAAGGCTTTTGAATTTAAATGACAAATTTTTGTCAATGAATCAATTTCAACAGGGGGAGTGAAAGAAGCACAGATGAAAGCAGCTTTAGGGTCTCTTTGAGATGGTAAAAACCTATTTGTTCACACCTTCCTCACGTAGCCTCTATCTGGTATTTCATCTATATTCACTTTTTTGTCTTTCTAAAGTGTAGGTGTCACCTATTTGACGGTGGAAAAATATGTTTAAACACAAGGAGGTGAGTTTTAATGCAAATGCCGAGAGCTTCAGAGGCTGAAGAACTGTGATGATGTTCTTTCAAACAGGACCTGACTGTGCTTATGGATATCAGCTTTGAAACAGTGTCTGATGAAAATAAGTTACGGATTTCATAAGGGGACAGGGGCAGACTCACAGACTGACTGTCCCTCAAAAGCAAAATCACAGTGAGTTGGAGGAAAGGATAGATTGGAATTCACTAAAATTTCCCTGACCTTTTTGACTTAAGGGAAACTTTAATTTGTAGAATATTTCTTCACAAACCTAAGCATACGTGTGGACATGAGAGGACAAGAGAGGTTAGTGTGGAAAGGCAGGCCAAGGAGAAGCAGCCTGAAGCTGTGTAACTGGTGGGAAAGGGTCAGTGAGGAAGCCAATGTGTTTACATGCTGCTCAGAAGTTCAGATGCCCCAGCCAGCAGCGGAAAGGAGTAGTGGGGCCAATAAAAGCTGTGGAAGACTCCCACAGACCTGCCGCAGTGTGCCAGCACTGTCCTGTTCTGCCTGGTTTGCACCTTGCTCCTGCCAGCTGCATTTGGTCACACGAAATTATTGCATAGCAAGAGGCAACAGACAGTGGATGCCTATCCCCTCTCTCCACACAGTTGTTTGAATTTGTACCCTCTGCTCTGCAAGTTTGCTCTACCCCAGCCTGAACTGTTCTGAACAATTGTTAAAATTCATCCACAACTTCGATTACACATCAGGAAAATGCCAGCCACAGATCTGGCTAATATCTAACACACGTGACTGGTAACTGAGCTCTAAATGGAAGGAATGAGGCCTTTCTGAGAAGAACCATCCCAGCACTGTTCAGGTTGCGCTGTTGGTTTAACAACCTTATCAAACTGTTATCTGTTGTACACACAGGGTGGGGAAAAGAAACCCCTGCCACGCATCATTATTGCCTTGTACTGCACCTTCTTTGCCTACTGCAAAAGAAAAGAAAACAGCTATTGGAACCTCAAACTGATGAAATAGCCATATTTACTGTCTTTTCTTTTTATTCCTCCTTCCAAAGTCTCCTTGGTTGAAAGACATGGGAGAGGATTGTCTTGGAAGTGTTTTTACCCTGACTTCTACACCTCAGACATATGCTTTCATCTAATTGGGGATCTTCAAAGAATGCTCTGGGCTACAGAAGATACAACATTTCATGATTGCAGAATCTGCCCCTAATCTCCCAATCAGGCATTTGTTACCTCACACTAAAAGCAAACAGAAGCAGGGAAGAAATTCAGTCATAATTCTAACTGATGCGTTTTTGTTCTCTGGACACGGAGATTCAGCCTGGAGACATGCAGACATGGAGCTTTTCTCCTCGCTGTGCTTGCAGTGAGGATTGTGCTGATTCTGCAGGGTGCTGAGACCCACAAAGCAGAACTGGAAATTGAGTTAAGCATTGCATTCAAGCAGTCACAGCACAGAACAGGGAGCTGGTGTGACTGCACTCCATTTCCAGTACTGCCCTACTCTGCCTTTAGGCAGGACAACTCACCCCTACATGCCTTGGTTTTCCCTCTGAACTCCCAGCCAGATTGTGCTCTTGCTATTTGTTCTGGTGCACTGCTTCATTCCTTGACACTCAGCTTCAGTTGTGGCTATCAGCTACTATCATATGTAATAGCAAATAAACATAACAGTTATCATGTGTAATAGCAAATAAACATAACAGTTAACATTAGAATGTCAAATCAGGCTTAATGTTGTGTATGCCCATGTTTATTAGTGCTTCATATAGTATTTGTTTCATAGGGAAAATATATCTTTCCTGTGTAATAAAGTGTTTTGGCAGGGATGGGGTGAAATTTAATTAGACTTTTGGTGCTGTTTGAAGCACAGAGAGCTAAAGTGTAGGTGTTTTCTCAAAACAGATAAAATTTCCAAATGTCTTTACAGAAAATATTGGTCAAAAAGAGTCATAAAAAAAAAAAGGACAGGGGCCAGTGGTCCCCATCTGTGCTTCCCATCTATCCTCTGTTCCTCCACAAGACAGCAGCTTGCTAAAATTAAAGTTAAATTTAAAAGAGGACAACATAAGCCAAAGTCAATAACCCTCTTAATATATCAGAATTTCTTTTCAGGAGAAAATAGTGAAGGATATCAGGAACTGGGGAATCAGGCAGTCTTTAGTCAAATAAAGCAAAAAGAGTTTTCTCTGGTTCATGCATGCTAGACTTGGCAGAATCCCAAAGTATGGTTTGAATCCAGGAGTTTGATCAAAGGAACAGACTCTGAACATGGACAGAAATCTCTCATGCAGGATTTTCTTTTGTTCCTAGTGAAATAAAATGTATTGAGATGGATAGAAAGGAGAAAACTAGTGCTTTATACTACAAAGAAACCTTACATTAACACAGTTAGATTCATGGCTTAGGACATCTTTCCCGCTATATGATATGAACAGCAACAGAGAAATTCAAACAGATTTGGCCAGCTCCTGTTCATTCACAAGAAAAATGAAATCAGCAAAAGCTCATTTCTCATAAATGGTAATTTTTCCAGTCAATATCTTGCTGCAAGTCTAATCATCTTGAATACATACACAAGAGGCATTTCCAGCTCAGCCAGTATGATGAAGTAATAAAGCTAGGAATAAGAAGTTGTATAGTGTTCCCCATCCACTATCTGTACTGGAATACAATTAATTCTTATTTTCAGGAACTGTATTTCTTACATATGCACACATATGTTTTCTGAGAGTAAGAAGCAATATTTTGTTATATTCCAGTTACTAAAGTCTTTCTCTTTAATTGAGAAAAATGTTAGAAAATAAGCAGATACCAGCCTGCTCCTCTGGCTACTGTTTTATTTAGTCAGGGAGTAGTTTATTTTAATTTGTAATATTTAATGCACAGTGGGTGTTTAGAAGAGACTGCTCCATCCTTCAAAGTAATAAATGGCATGCAGAAAAAGAAAATGTTTCTATGACTGCTTTAAATCTCTTGGGAAATGATGAATTGAGAAGTACTATTGTCCAAGCATTGAAATAGATTACCAACAAAGAGCTGGCTCCAGTAGGTCACCAATTACATCAAGGCAGCAGCAATGGCTATTTGACTTTCAGTCACAACTTCACAGCGTGAGCCACCTCGCTGCTATTTATTCACTCTAATATAGTTCTCAATCAAATACCTTTTACTCGTTGTGTAGGTGCTCATACGACTCTCCTGCATACTGCTCTGCTGAATGGCCTAGAAAGATCTAACAAATAACTGCAGGTCAATCGTGTACTTCTGCCCTGGGGATCACGATTTAAAAGATCGGTATCACGTTTTGGTCTTTCTGCTTGTACTGTAATTTTAAAAGTAGATGACACAACAATGCATGAAATGAGTTTTTAAAATGGAATGAAAAATCATTTTCCAATACACTTTAAACTGCCTTTGTTAACTCCCACTCTCAGGAACTTTAATGGCATAGTGCTAAGGGGCATTCCTAGCTGATGCTAATCATTATATATCGTGTTTGCTTCAACAGTGTTTATAGCAGTGGATCTGGCTCAGCTATTGCAGCTACAATATGTTTCCTTTAAATATTGCCCCTGATTTCCTCAGTCCTTATTAGCATTGAAATGTCATTTATTGAAGCAGGTTAAGGATTTCAGAAGCCTTCATTTGAGATGGGTTAACTCCATGCAAGCTGTGGTCTCCTTGGCAATACTTTTGATTTTCAACTTGCACATCAGCTTTCAAGTGAGCAGGATAGCGTGCACTTGGCTCTTTGTCACTTCCAGCTCAGGAAATTAAATAAATTAGCATTATTGGATTTTTGTGGTGCTTTACATCTCTGCTAGATCAGCTAAAGTGAAAATGGCAAGGACAGCATTCTCCTGAGTGAGATGATGTCTCTACTTTGGCCCTAAGCCCATACAAAAATATAAACTTGTAGACGTGGTGTCTCTTGCATGGAGAAACTGCTGAACTGGATTATTTGCTGTCGTGGTTTCACCCCAGCCAGCAGCCAAGCCCCACACAGCCACTCACTCCTCCACCAGTGGGGTCAAGGAGAGAACAGGAAGGGTAAAAGGTAGAAAACTCATGGGTTGAGGTAAAGACAATTTAATAAGGAAAGAAAAAGCCCCATCACAGTTACAGTGACTTGGGAACACAAACACCATCACACCAAACATTCCCCCCTTCCTCCTTCTGATCATGATGTCCTATGGTCTGGAATATCCCTTTGGTCACTTTGGGTCACCTGTCCTGGCTGTGACTCCTCCCAGCCTTCCACACACCCCCAACTTTCTTGCTCACAAAAAGCAGAAAAGGCCTTGGCTCTTTGTAATTTGTTATTGCTCAGTAATAACAAAAACATTTCTATATTAACAGCTCTGTGTTCAGCACAAACCCAAAACAGCCCCATACCAGCCTCTGTGAAAAAAATTAACTCTGCCGCAGCCAAAACCAGCACACTTGTTCTGAGCAAGAAACTTCTCAGGATCATTTAGTGGGGATGCAGGGTTTCGCTGCTTTTACCACACCAAGAATTCAGTCATGTTTACCATTTCAGCTGCATTCTGTACCTTCTACTGATTGCAATTTTAGGCACTACTCACCTGACAGCTGTCTACCAAGCAAAACAAGATTTGGAACACATTTAATCCTGTGTGCCAAAATGTGCTGTCTTTATCGGAAAAGATAGGCCAGCCTTTCAAGTGCAGTCCTGGAGGCACCAAAACAAATGTTGCATCAGACACACAGAAACATACAGGACCTTTTCCAGAGGTCAGCCACTCCTAAAGATTTTTAAAAATGTGCTGTGAAAAGGTATCATCATGGAAAAGGATACATTATACAAAGGTCCAGATCAGAGTAACTCCAGTACCTATAGGAAATTATATGTATGTGAAGGAAACTCTCTAACTCACCATATTTGAATGGGGGTTTTTTCTCTCTGCTTAGATGACTTTGGTTCCAGAGACTAGTTTTTCAGGGGTTTGGTGCTTTTTTGCTTTTTGCTGGTTTTTTTTTTTTGTAAACATATAGGAGGCTGGATTTGTTCTCCATCAAATCTCCAAACACATGGGTCAGGTGTTGTTACCACATATCACCTTAAATCTTTTACTTTACAGGCAGTGAGACTCCTCTAAACATCACAGGGTTTAGAACAGACTTTTCACAGACCTCAGTTATTTATTTTTTTGTAAACTCCCTGCTGGCATTTTAGAGACTCTGACAACTTGATAAAAATGTCTTTGAGATATTGTTTAACAGCCTTTCACTTAACCTGTGCTCTCTCAGGGCTCTCCACTGTCCTTATTTCCATGCAGAGCTCTTCTGTGCCCTGAAGCAACCTCCAGATTGTTATACTGGTATACACATACCACTAATGCTAAATGGTTCTTTTCACTTGTGCTCACATCAACTAATCAACATGAGGGACCTGCAGTCATCAATCTGAAAGCCTTGTTTGCCATCATCACCATTGAGGCCTATAGATCAATAAAAAGATGATATTGTTTATATAAAACCCAATAAACAAGTCCTGTCTGAGGCTTACATATGGTTTCATTCATTCTAATAAAGGAAGTGCATCTCTTATGAGCTTTAGCCCATCAGATTTCGTAAACTGCTTATTCACTTCAACAATCACTGACACAGGATATTGTTGTATCCAAGTCTAGGTCAAGCAAGACTTACTTGATCTCATCCCATTTCCATAATAATCTCTGTCATTTCTCTAAGAATAAGAAGGTAAGGGCACTTTTATTGCCGCAATAAAAACAGCAAAGTGATCTTCTGATGGCACTTAATTAGATTCATTTTATCTTCTTTGACTGAGCATGACATACTGTAACCCTTATTTATGAAGTAAAAATGAATGTCTTATGGTTCCTAACACAATTGAAGAAGAAATTACCGTGGTATTCCGCTTAATCTGTGTTTGTATCTGACATAAATGATCTTAAGATAAATTACAGGAAATTATTTTCTACTCCTGGTAACCATAACAACAGATGAGATTTGGTTCTAGTTCAACTTACTGACTGTTCCTGAACTCTTCCGTGATGTGTAATAAAAATTATAAGACAAAAGCAATCCACAGACTTTTGCTTTTGTTTTTGTAGGAGCGATTTGTGAAGCACTGAAAGGTAATTTTAGGATTAAATTAAGCTTTGGGCTTTCAGCTCTCCATTAGAGGCAGGGTGAAATGCATTCCAGTTTCAAAGTGTGATGGCATACAGGTAATGGATTTTCCCTGGGAAGGGTCACATAGCAAAGTTTAATGAAAACCTCCATGAATTGTGTGGAAGTGAGCAAAATCTGAGTATAACTGGAGAGGATTTTAGAAAATACTGAAGATGTGAGCAACCCCAACAAGTGTCTTTGAAGGACAGTAGGGACAGTTAGTGAATTCATTGCCGTGACAAGCTGATAGTAATAGAAGGGACCTGAAAAGCTTGGAGGCTTTAAAGAAGTTAAATTGAGCAGAGTAGGTCACTGCAATGAGTGAGATTTCACAACTAGAAAAAGAGACCTCAGTGCACAGGGACACAGATAAGAGCTTTGAAGAAATTCTGATCTTTTAATTAAACAGATCTACAAGTATCACACTGTCACCAGATAACATGACTTGGTAAGGGCCTCAGAAGATTCCTGGTTCAACATAATGCTCAAAGCAGGGTCTGCTATGAGATCAAAAACAGTTGCTCAAGGTTTTATCCAGTCAACTCTTGAAAACCTCTAAGGATGGAGGCAGCAAAACCTCTGTGAGAAACCTGCTCTATATCGTAACTGGTTTAAGACTCACATAGCAAAAACCAAGGCCTCTCCTGGCACATGCCAGGCTCCTATGGCCTTGGCTATGGAAACAGTGGGATCTAAGACAGGTTCTTTCAGTACTTTTTGCAGTTAGCTGCAAACAGCCATGGCTTCATGGTAAGATTGGCCCAGTCTTAGTATCCAGCTATCTGGTCTCATACCATCTATTAGACCTGAGAGACTTAGAAAGGACTGGTGACAAAAAAGGAGCCTGGAAAACAAAGCACAGATCCGATCTCAGGCAAGTGATACCTGACAGTACCCATGAGTTTTGCCAGAACAGGAGATGACACAAGAATTACCAGTTCTTGTTTGGTCTCAGCTGAGCCTTTAGATGCAGCAATTTTGAGATGGGGAGAGAAGCATTTTTAAAAGCCACTGGGTAAGCACCAATTAAATGGCAGAAGTGTTTTGGGGAACCCTTGGTCAGAATGTTTTGCTTCCCAGCATCTACTAAATTCATATAAATACGTATGTTGCCACAGGATGATGCGGAGTGCAACAACCCTTAAAAGATGCATAGGATAACAAGTACTAGACAAAAGAAACAGTTCTTTCATCCAAAAAAGTTGCATTTTGTGCATCCACAGGGTATGTTTACACATTATTGTGAGACAAATCAAGAATGACTCCTACCTGCACTACTGTTCAAGGTTAAAATTGTGAGTGGTGTGAGAGCACTGCGCCAAGGCTGAGTGTGCAAACCTCTGGTAAAAAGACAGTAAAAGGTAAAATTTGCAGACCAGCCCAGTCACATGGCAGAATCTCTTCTTTCTGCGTGATCCTATAAAAATCTTAATGTATACAGGCATTTCCTGTGCTGATCCAGTTCAAACAAAGAAAAAAGGCAACTAAGCAGTATGGGACAGCCAGTAAGTTGAAGCAGGTGCAGCGTGGGGCAGGACAGGTAGATCTCAGTAACGTGTGTGTTTGAGGGAATGTGTGAAGATTTATTTTGATTGCGGATTGTAGACTACAAAATGAGCGTCCACTGCATGACCTGGCAGGCAGCAGAACTGTCAGAATAGATTGGAAAGACGTCAGCACAGCAAAAAATTTGGATATGGTTTGCCCTGGAACCATGCAGTCGGAGGTTAGACCTCAAAGACCTCTGGATGTCTCACACTTTCTCTTGTGTTTTGCTCTCAGAAAGGAATTGCATGGCAGGCCACTTACAGCAGGACAGCCCTTTCAAGATATGCATTTACACCCACCAGGGACTTAACACGTGATTACTGGATATCAGCAAAGCTGGGGCAGTTTACATCAGACCGTTTGCAATTATTTCTTTCCTTTCTGAAAACCATTTTACAGATAATAATAAAATTACATAGCAATTAAGTAGTGAGTCATTACACCGTGTGGAAGCAATTCAATAGATAGTGAGGCAACATCCATCCTGAAGTAGTTAATTATTTGTCTTAAGAAACAGACCTTCTTCCATGGAAGCATCTGAAGGTCATTGCACTCAGTCAGAGTATGTGTAATCCCAGCAGATCAACGCAAAAAACAACACAGTCTGGGTGTGCAGTCTCCCCTGCAGAAAAAATGGTAAACCACCACAACAAGAAGGCAAAGAGGTTTGGCTAACATCAGAATAATCAGATTTGCTCTCCCTTCTTCTGCAGTTCCACTGAACAAATTCAAAACCCACCAATGCCAGGTCATTTTATCCGGTTAATCTCCTTTAACCCTCAAACTTGTCAGTGAGCACAAGGTTTAATGAACTTAATGCTAAAGGGCAGTTAAAGAAATTTTTTTCTATCTAGCATGTTCAGAGAAAAAGATTTGAAGTCTTTAACTTTCTGTCATACAAGCAAGAGCAACAACTATATCACACTTTAAAAAATTACGACGGGAAATTCTTGATGATGGTAACGCCATTTTATGATTTAGAAGAACAGTTGCATTCCACCCTAATTTCCCAACCGAATAGCAGATGCTCTTCAGTAAAAAGCTGTTATCATTTTATCTGTTTTACAATATGTCATGTATATTTTGCCAATCATATTTTGGCTCCCATCGCGGTGTCTGCTGTAATGCAATTGCAAGCTTGTTTAATCAGTTCAGCATAATCTGGTGCCTTCAACGCTGCGAGCACGCACACGCATGCACACACACGCACATCATGCACTGCCCACACTATTCCCTGTTGCCTTGTGAAACAGAGATACATCGCTCCATCCATTTGTCAGGCAGAACTGGCCTTTGAAGGGCTGTGTGAAGTTCTGCTTAAAATGGATGGCACAATATGCTACGTGGTTTTTTACCTGGCTGAGCAGCTATTCATTAAAAAACATGGCCTTAATTGGTGTTGCCTCACATTTGTTTTAAAGCAGATTATTAGGTTACACATAGCATGATGCACACTGCTGTTTTGCAGTTCAAAACCGTGAATCAAAAAAAGCTACTTAAACTTTGTTCCTGTGCAAATAGAGACTTTCATCTTCACAAGCTTAACAATTTATCCTCCCAAAACTCATCCATCAATCTGTAGACTGATTTCCCTTGAAAACACCTGGTATTAGCTCGTTCTGTTGCAAGCTCTGGTTATTTCCAAGGCTGCTGACACCAATTTACATGAAAATTCCCATTTCACATATCTATTCAAAAAGAGGCACATCCAGCTCGATCTGAGTTTGTTCTGCGGTACAGAAATCTTACAGAAGGTGGCAGCTGGGTTTTGTGACTTCTCAGCTCTTCTATTTTTTTTTGTTCCTGTTATTCCTGTGATGGTTGTTCCTGCTGGCTCTCAGCTGCACTGACCAGGAGGGTCCATGGCCATGGTTGGTAGCTTTTACTGGGCCTTGCACATAAAAACCCCAAGTCAGCAACAATAAAGAGCAGCCCTCAGCACTTTTTTATACTGCTCTTACACACTGCTTGCTTTTCATTAAGGGAGAACTAGAAACTTAGCTTTCCACTGGATTTAGCATCATCACAGTCACTGGGTGTAACAGCTCCAGCAAAACCCTTCTGATTAACAGCACAAGGAGTGATGATTTCAGACTTCATCCATGGAGGAACCAGCACACTCACATTAACATGCTGAATCTCCCTAAAAGAAAGTTTTCTGAGCAAATCTTTCACACTGATAAAAGGGAATGGAGGGAGAAGCTCTCACTGCTGTTACAAGGGTTGGTGCCTGTGTAGACTGTGTAGGACAAAGTCTTTGCATGGACTGCAGAGGGTGGGAATCTGCTACATCTGCACCCCTTGGCTCATCCCAGAATATGCCTTCCTGAGTTCTGGAGCAGCCTTTTCCACTCCCTATCTACCCAGTCCTGGGCAGCCTGTAGATGTGGACTAGGACCTGGGTGGGAAATGAGACAAAAGCTCACTGAGAAGTGAAAATATGTGAGATGTTTGAAAACAAAGAGCTTTGATAGAAATTTGGCTTATCCATGGGTATCTCCATCAGTCAAATGGAATAAGAAGAAAACAATTTGCTTCCAGTAAATGATGCAAAAGAACTGCAGAGGTCCCAAGAACTCTTCCTCCTACCCCATTCCTGAAGGGATTCTATGCTTAAAACTCATGCATCTTTAGTTCAGATGGAGATGCAGAGCCTCAAATAATCCCCCAGGGGTATAGCTCTGAGAGGGTGTGACCACTGCCCTATCCATGGGAATGCTGCCTTGGAGCAAGAGGTGCATACACTGTGGTATGGAAGGATTTATAAAAGAAAACTTGGCATCAATGGCAATCTGCAGAGTAAGAACAGCCACACACAAGACAAGTATTGAGCTCACAGCCCAGGTGACTGTTCAAAGATGACGATGGGAAAATAATTTTGACTGCATCAAAAGACAAGGGAGAGCAGGGATGACACTTCTAGAAATGGGGATGAATCTGGATGAGTAGTGATAGAAGTGCCATGCAACAATTTCTTCTGCCTCCCAACAAATACTGGTATAAAAGCTCAGTGGTGCACACATTTGCCTGTAAGGCAAGTTTTAAAGAAAACCTCATACTGTTCTTGAAGTGTTTATTTTCTCAACCAGCAAGAGAAGAGAAACCACCCTGCAATTTTATCATCAGTTATAAAAATATCACCAGGTAGTAGGGAATGAAAATTAATTTAGGATGATACTATCTGCACTGGAGAAAAAGGCACAACCACAAAATGCCACAGATTTCACTGGGTTAGGTACCTGTTTCGTTTACCTAATGGAAAGAATTGACTAGAGGAGGTAAAAAATATCAGTCAATAATAATAAAATAATCTACCATGGTCTTGTTTCAAATTTCAAGCCAATTTTAAAAATTATTACCAAAAATTTGTCAAAAGATATCATATACATATTACATTAGACTATAAGGTAAAGTGTGTCTATAAATACGTATATAAAGATATTTACACTTCTTGAGACCAAAACCAATATCAACTTTTTTAACTTACTGTAGTCACTGTAAGTGAATAAAAAAGGTTGATAATTATTTCTCTGGCTGTTCCAGTGGCATTCCAGGCAAAAAGCTTCCCCAAGAAATTTCAGTTTGAGTGGGTGTGTTTTCAGTTCTCCAAAACAGCAGTGATTTCACAATTTATTATCTCTAGAAATGATAATTAAAAGTTACAAACCTTCATTTTTTGTTCTTCTGTTTATTCAGGCTTCAAATCAATAGACTACCTTGGAGGCACCAAATCCTCCCCCAGCTCTCACAGCTGCACAGGCTGTTTTGTGCTGTTTGCTGCCTAGTGAGATGCCACTTTTTTTTCTGGGTCACTGAAAAGGAGGAAGCATATTCCAAAACCTGAGAAAGTTCTAACAGTTTTCATGCAAAGATGCCAAATGATTCATGTGTTGGGGGAAACAGATGGAGGTTCCTTTATCTCAACCATGTTTCACCTCTTGAAACAGCAAAGAATATGGCCCAAAGGCAGAAGTGTCATTTCTTGCCTCATAGACATTTGTTCTCCAACCATTGAGAAATGCTTTAATCTTCCCTATGCAATAATTACAGTGCATCAAAAGGCCAAGAAGGCACTGAACTACACCTGACTTGTCACTGGAGTTTGATATTTTAATGCAGCATGTTCCGTAGTTGCTTGTTTTTGTGTTTTATCTTAGCACTTTGAGCTCTGTCATCTTGGGTGTAATACTGCAAAGCAAGGCTATTTATCTGTGTGCTAGAGGAGTTCCACCAGGCTCATCCCTCTTCCTCACTCTTCTGCAAAAAAGAGTCCTGCAGATCACACTGGTCAAGCTGACCCTTTCATCTATCTCCCATAGCCTCTGGAGAGGCTGGGCTTTCCTCTCTGCTCCCAACATTTTGTGTTCTTTCACAGATCTTTCCAGTTACACACATCCTTGAGAAATAACTCCAGTGAGTTATTGCTGCGCCCTCAGTTGCAGTCAGTACAGCAGCTCCCTCCCATCAGCACTTTCTCAGAGACTGACCAGCTCCCACCTTTCAGGGCGAGCTTGCTGATATTTTCCCATCACTCACCCATCCATCCCAGGATTTACTTTTTGCTAAAACAATCGATGCAGACCAGCCCCTGTGTGCATGGGCCATGGATGAAGCACCAGGTAGCAGAGATCCCACTCAGTGAATACCCTCCTGTTCTGCAGAGCTTATCAGCCCAGTTTCAGTGAGAGCTCAGCAGAGGACGTGTTTGAACCCACTTTCCCTTATGATTTGCAGTGTGAATCAACCACCTTTGGAGCAGGTGATTTTAGGAAGCAACAGTGTCATTACTGCGGGGATTCCAATCCCTCACAGGCCCCAGCCTGGACATGTCCATCTGCTTCAGCATGGACAAAGAAAGAGCAGGACTCTGCATATCTGGCGAAAGAGACTAGGAGAGCATGTCAAACAGGCAAGGAGGCACAAGGCCCAGTGATGTGATTATAGTTTGCACACCAGCTGATTGGCCACTGTCAAGGATATTGTTGGAAACTTCACAGAAATGAGCTACAGGGTCTTGCTGTTGTGCCTGTGAGCTGACCCTGCTCACGCAGCCGTGGAGCTTCACAGCACGAACAGCCTGCAGGGCTGGTTTGTGCCCCTCACAGATCCTTTCTCAGGGAAGTCTCTTGATTATTCAAATAATTATAAAACACTGTTAAAGATGAGGATGTGTTCTGGTGTCTCAGAAAACAATAACAGCAAAACACTTCCCACTTTATTGGTCTACAGGGTTATCATAATTACTGGAATGACTAGCTGGTGGGTTGCACATATTGATTCTCTGCCAGGCTGTGGAAGTGCAGATCTAGACACCAGTGTGATAAATCTAAGTACCAGGCTGACAGAATATGCTCTTGAGCTGTGCAGCAGCTACTGCAAATGCTATCTGTGGAAAAGAGGGGCCATGATTGATAAATATCTTTTAATTAGCATGTTTGAGGAACACTTGATCTCTCAAGGATGAAAAAAACCAATAAACAACTGGTAGCAAACGTGGAAAACATTCAATTAAAAGAATGTAGCCCCTGTACCACTATTTCCATTTTTGTAGAAGAGCAGACAGATTCATGACCTTGTGCATAAAGAACTCAACATATTCCAGTATGGTGGAGTTTAATCTGTAGAAAACCTGCATATTTTGCTATGAGAATCTACTCTTTATAAACCTCTTAACTGAAGGAAATAGCTGCATGATATAGACTGCTAGCTACATCATCTTGCAACATTTACTGTGTCAGGGAAAGGTCTTCTTTTCCAACATGCAGCTGTGAGTCGGGGTACAGGCAGCTGAAGCCATGGAAAAGGAGTGTAAGCCCTTCTCCCTGCAGCACGCTGTTCAGCGTGAGGAAATCAGACAGCAAAACTGACAAACAGGTAATGAAGTGCACGCTGGACCCCGTGGGCGATGGTGCAGCTTGTGCAAAGACCGGCTTGGGAAGTACTTTCTGTATTGAGTTGTTGCATCAACTGTGTCTGTGGCCTGTATCCCCAAGCCACGTTAACAATCCTGGAGCACAGTCGGATGGCATCTGGCCTCTCAGCTGCAGCGAATCGTTCAGGAGAGAGAAAAGGCTGAGGACATCAAGCTGCGTTTACACTCACGCCGGAAGAAAGACTGGCACTGTTAGAGAGCCAGACGGCTTCGGTTCTCACATCACTGCTCATACTGCTGGCTATTTTCTGAAGCAATCAGAAATGCTGTTGTACCATATTAGCTCTTCAAGACAGACAGAGGCAGCTGCTTTCTAATTATAAGATACTGCTTCTTATTGGAACAGGGAGATGGAGCAAACCACTCAAGCAGCAAACCACTGGATATAATCACTGCTGTTTTCTGTAGAATCCAGACAAACACTTTTAAACATTTTAAGTATATCTTCTTTTTATACTGGAGTGATGTAGCATAATCCCGACAGGCTCATCTTTGCTGTCATTGAATTAAAAGCAGAATTGTGCCCTCCACTGCTAATATTGTATGGATGCCCTATAAACTCATCTTAATCTCCAGCCCACGTACCTTCTTTGCAAGTTAATGTGGCATGTTTCAAGGAGAAGTGAACGGAATCATGATGATCACAGAATTCTCCTGAGAGCTTCCACATCAGATAAGAAAATAAAGACTGATATCTTGGTCCTGAGGTCAGTCACAGGTAAATTATCACATTCAGCATCCCCTCCTCTTGACCATGCCATTTGCCTTTTGCAGAATGAATTGAGCTTGCAGAAATGTCCTGATGGATGTCCCCGAGAGTTGGATCTGATCCATAACTGTTTAAACTACACCTGTGAATTGAAGCTGCTTTACACGCAACCTCTGAAAGACACTAAACTGCAGGAATGCAAATAGATGATGGTGTATGATGACTTTAAATTATAGTAAAGTGATCCATGGAGAGGGGAAAAGCTGCTATCAAGAGAGTAAGTGAATGCAAAGAAAGACATCAGGAACATTGATTTGTGTGCTTTGCTCATGTAGCACTCCTCTCTGAGGGGGAGAAGTGGAGAGGGATGCAAAATAGAGTGATGGACCTGTGGGATACAGGCACCTGTAATCTGGTGTGTATAAATATGGATATAACTGTCTTCAGAATCTAATCAGCAGTGATTCTAGACTAGTACACAGTTCAGGAGCCCTGTCTCTGCAGGGGCTTAGCTGCCTTCATATAAATCATCAAGTTAGACTCTGCCCACATTTTCTTCCCTTCCTGTACAAGGAAGATGCCGCCTGCACCAAGCAATCCTTGGAGCAGGCAGGGGGCTTTGCAACCCTGCTGCTTTGTCATTGCTCCAGGGTGGCAAACAGATGAGGAGACAACCAAGACATTCTGTGGAGCCGTAGCCAGGCATCCACTGCTGGGGAAGGCTCTCTTCAGGATTTCATGACTCCATTGTGCTGGGCACATTAACAACAGCATTTCTGCAAGCATGGTAATGTATGTGCTGCATCGGTGACTGACATCATTCAAACAATGGATTCATTGATTAGTTGCTCCCATTTTAGAGAAAGGTCTCCTGTGGCTTTTCATCCCACCCCCATGAGTGCAATAGGCACGTGGAGAGAGTTTGCCAAGACAACTCCCTCCACTTTGCCAAGCAACTGAGTTAGGGCAATAACAGGCTGACCCCTAAGCAGAATTTATATTATCTATTCCTCTACATCAGACAATATAAATGCTCCTTCCTGCCTCGTTTTCTGCTTAGGATAAGCCTTGCTATTCCCTTCAACTCTAACTTGGTGAATATAGCAATGCATTTGGAGTGTACTGTATGCATCTTGGTCCTACTTCATTTCATTCCTCTGCTAACAATCAGCCAATTCAAAAGACTTACAACTAATGCGTGAGACTTCAAAAAAGCAGTATGTGCTCCTAATTTCCTTTAACAGTCCATTTTCGTTCAATTCATCTATTTTTCTCCATTCTCTGTAGACTAAAGGATTTCATTGTATTCAGGTTTTCCTTGTAAAGAGATTTTCCAGGAAAGGGAGGCAATAACATCCTTTAATTTCAGGCAGTTTGTTTTAAAGAAACATTTCCATTAAAAGAAAAAGAGCAAAAATGTATTGCAAAATTGTCTGTCTTATCAGTGCATAATTTAAGTGGAGAAATGTCACTTTTCTATTATGCTAATGATTTTTAAAAAGGTGGATTTTTAAAAAACCTGTAAAGAACAATCAAACATCTCTTCTTGCACAGAAAGGCATCATTATAAAAAAAAGAAAAGAAGAGACGTGTACATATTTAAATGAATCATCCAGTGTGAGGATACATGAGAGTGATTTGTGTCTTGAAGCTCTGCTGTCACTTAGATTATGCCTGATGAGCATTTAATGAATGTTCACAGGAAAAACATCTACTCATATTATTTTATTTGGGAACAGGGAAGGCAGCAGCCATTTTTAGGGGACAAAACTTAATGGATTTTCTTTCAGCTTGGTGGATACATTGATACTTGTAAATCTTTTCTAAGTGTGCCACTGTAATTATAAATCTTTTAGCTATATTTTTCATTAGAGAGCATTAAGGTAAATATTCTCTCTGCGAGAAGATATATTTGGCATATAGGTTTTTAAAGCTGACATTTAAGTACTCACTGCAGTGTTGCAGCTGTTCAATAACATTATTCTTATTATTCATTATTTAGGGTTTGTAGTCCTGGCTGCACTGTTCTTCTGCTTTAAAGCAACAAGACCCTTGATTTACCAATCACATGTAGCCAGCTGTTAGCTGGAAGAGAAAGAAGAACCTGCAGGAAACCACATCTTGTCATTTTCTGATCTACTCTTGGCAATCCCATATCCATTTATCTGGAGGAACAAATTACATCCCATAGATTTCACTAGCACAGTGTGGCCCCTACACAAGGGAACAGAAGAGGAGGTTTTTTGGAGGTTTCCTCAGCACTGGGTTTGTGTCTAGACCAGCTCAGCCCTGGGAGACAAAGTCAGAAACAGCCAGTCCATTTCCCTTCTCCCCTCCCAGCTGCTTGCTCTGTTGGATAGCACAGATCCCATTTCAGAAGGCAAAATTCTTCCCTTACGAGAGCAGATCCATTCCATCCTTCCTGGGTGACATCCAAAGCCAGAGCAGCAGTGTGTACACCTTGATGTACGCTGAGACCATGCAGTGATGTTCCATAGTACAAAATTTTCTTTGGTTAGAGCCATATTAAAAGCTGCAAGACCTATTTTGGCTCTCTATAGGCTGGTAATAAAACTTTCTTGCTTTACCATCTTTCCATGTGCTGCGTGTTACATGTTTCATGGGAATTCTTGGGGAATTCTGGAGGATTAAGTTTATCAGGGCACTACAGCATGATGCTTAGCTCCAAGCACACACTCATATGCCGTGGGAATCAATTGTGAGTGAAACGAGGAACATGTTCAGAGCCCCCACTCATCACATTCAGTGTCAGACGATTATCTCCAGCACGCTCTGTCTGTTAATAATCCAAGGTGTATGTAAATCCAATACCATGAGCAGAACAGCCTATCCTCCATTAATCTGGGCATTACACTCACCAGTTTTGCTCAACTCACCTTGACACTGGTCAAGGCAAGCTGGATAATATGGATCCCTAGCACCCACCCTGAAATGCAGCTTTGGCAAAGCTCATAAGGAAACACTGGAGCAGAGAAGCTTCTTAATTACCCTGGTCTAATATTCACTTGTCATTTTTTTTCTAATACTGCAATTTCCACGCTTGGAACTCTGAGTGAAGCAGCAAAACAGTCATTTGGCAGGTAAGTAAAATCAGGACAAAATCAATCACTAGCACAGAGAAGTGAAGTGATTTACTGAGAGCAGTGGGCTGCCCACAGGAGAGCACCCACTCCTCAGATGTGCTAGACAGGGTGGAGAGGCTTGATGAGCAGCCATGGGCAAGTGAACCTTAAAAAAGGAATTAACAGTACGGAGAGTTTTCATGTATATTCCTCTGAAACTCTTTTTTTTTAGTTTGTTTTAGGTTTTTTGAGTCTTTTTGTAGCACAGCACGTGAGTTCTTAACATTGAGAAAGTAAGCAAACAAAAAGAGCCATCTAGACCTTTCTTCCAATCAAGGGAGGAAAACTATGTAAAGTGGGACCCTCCTGCCCCTTTTCAGGCAGCGTTGGGCCACTGGGGAGAGCCCAGGCAGATAAGCCTTGTTCTAGAAAATGTTTTGTTCTCAGCTGTTAAGAAAACACAGATTTTATTCCAAACATTAAATGCAGCTTTAAATACAACTTGTTTCTTCATATTACAATTTGCAGAGTCCCAGATGGTTCCCTGTACATTTTCATGGTACTTAAAATGCTAATGTATTCCAACTTCTTCAGATGTTGTTTAACGCACACACGAGCATGGCATACACCTTAAGTGAGAGTGTGAATAAAGAGCAAAATCACAAAGCTAGAATCTGAATATTTTGTTAAATGCTACCACTAAACCTCTTCTTCCTCCCTATGCCCCCTACCCCCACCCCCAGCCAGAAGGAATGGAAACATAACATCACATGGTTCACGGCCCCCCTTTAGCAAGCTATAATTTAACCTCAGGTTATCCTGACATTCACATGCTGAAGGGAACACTTAGCACATGTCATTGTGTAAGAACAGCTAAATGAGAACAAAAATATAGAGAAAGAGGTCAGAAAGGAAAGAATAATAATACAAGCAATTTACAGACCTCTACAAAGTGCAGGCGATTCTGTAGCAGGCTGAACTGTGTCATTGCGTTTGCTCAGGACATTTAATATTTGGAGAAATGCTAAAATGAAACACTAACTACAGGTACAACTGCAAATATTTGAGGATAGAGGACAAGCAAATATCCACACAATGGGCTAGTGGTCCCATTCCCTGAAAAAGATCTCACACCAACCCAAACTTTGGCCATGAACATCTCCCACACAAAAATCTCAGTTTTACTCATCACTGCATCACAAGTGTAAATACGACAGACACTGTGCTGGCTGGATGAATATTTTGGCAACTGGATTTCACATTTCCACCCCTTACATCTCATCTCCTTGGGTAAATGATGAAAAATGAATAAATACTGAAATGATGAACAATTGCAAATGTGATGGCTAGTTACTGGGTCTGGCCAAGTAAAGCATGCTATGAAGGCTCCTCCTCCTTGGAGATGAGGTAATTGAGAGCACAAATGCTCCTGCACATGTGTGGTGCACAGGAAGAGCAGATTGTCTTAACACAGTTCCATGGTGACAGCAAATACCTGTGGCAGAACACGCCAGTCCAAGGCCAGTAATTGAAATTTTGCTTTGCTCCATTTATATCACCACATAGGAGCAGTTTTCTCTCCTAGTGATGCAGACGTGGATATTCAGGGTTGATTTTATGTCCTCGCCTGTGTGGGTGCCAGCAGCACCCACAGAATTGCTCCGACCTGGCCCCACAGGGATGCAGATTCCCAGACTCACTAAAAAACTTCCTTCTGCCATTTTTTGGTTTTCATGTACTACTTCCTTTTCAACTGGAGCTCAGAGTTGTGCAGTGAAACCGCCATCCCTTGCAGGTGTGGTAGTCACTGTAAAACCTAAAATACATGTTGGGCTCACAGAAGTGAGCAATTGTAGAGCTACCACTGCCAACTGTCACATTTAAATGCCCCCTTTCTACACACCCCTGATGTGCAAAAGCTTTTTGGTCTCTCACTGGGTGGCAAAACACTAGAAGGATTGAACTGAAGTGGAATGTAAAAGGGCTTCACCAGCAAACCTTTATTTTGCTCTCTGACACTCTTTCTCCAGCACTTAATGCATGAAAACAGACTGTGTTGTGTCCTTCTGCTCCACACGGACTTGTCTGAGGGATTAAATATGCAGAGAACCATCAGGTTGTGCAGCCTGACGAGTTCTTCAGCATCTGTTTGGGGTGTTATGGAAGACAGTATAAAAGAGCAGCAGATCTTGATAGATACCCCATCAGTAAAGGATGACTGTATTATCGAAAATACTAAAATTAAAAAAAAAAAGGTAATTATTTTCTGTGCAGTTTATAGCCTCCCAGGAGTAACAGCCAGACACTCCCACTCATGCAACACTTTAATATTTCACTGATCAAGGACATAACCCTGGTTATTTACAGGCGGTAATGACAGTGCCCCTACTTTGATGTTACCATAAATAAACAGGTAAAACTGCTGAGTTTCAAGAAACTCAGCTTGATTGCCTGGAAGATGTTATTATTTTAATAAAAAAGAATGGCATGTTTAATGATTAAATTTATATCAAGTGTGCAAGCAGGCTCCACTCAAGGAGAAGTATACCAGCCTTTCCACACAGCTTGTGCTGGTGAAAAACTGCTCCCTGCTTTTCATGAAAAAGTGGATCTTTCTTCAAATGACATAGAAGACTCTTCTCACACGCTGCCTGAAAGCAAAAGTCTGCTGGGCTGTGATGGATTTCAGCAAACTACAGGCTCAGTACTTCTCAAATACGACATCTCCTATCAGGTGTACTGAGTTTTGCAAGCTGTAGGAGCTTTAGAAAGGATACAGCTCCTAAACAATGTTAGTAAAGCCATGCCTGGGATCTCTTCTCTAACTTTTACCTTTTTGCTGAGAAATACACCTGGTCAAGTTGCAGATTAATCTCTGGCAGGAGGGGCCCTACAGCATTAAACCTCTGGTGCTGAGCACCCCATAGCCACATTATGTGGTGTAAGGGGCTTCATTCCTCAGCAGCCCTGGTGCCATGTATGGATTTCCTTTTAGAAGCTGCATACTGGTGCACATCTGGAAAGCATCTTCCAGTTTATTTTCAGCCAAAAAGAAATCCAATTTGTGTACTTCAAGGCTGCTATGTAACGTCAGCCAAAGCGGGGTAAGTAGGGAGAAAAATCAGATTATGTGCTTCAAAAGAACAGCCTGATCCAAAACAAAAAAGCTAAAGAATATGAATAGAAGGAGTCAGGATCGAAATGTTAATGACAGCCTTGACTATAATGCCAGAAAGCTGGTGTCCATCAAAGGCAGAAAGGAGCCCCTCCACAAGATCAAGTGAAAAATCTTGCTTCTTTGTGTCTTGGTGATGGACTTGTTGTTATACATTGTGCTACATATGCTGCACATTACATCAACATCTGTCCCTGTCACCTTTCAGACTGCCAACATTCAGAGCCAGGCTCAGACACCACAGGCTGGATTTACACATGCCAGCTTAAGTTAGTTAAAAATGAGATGCACAACTCTGAGCCAGTCACCATCCTGGAACACTTCACAGTCAACAAAGAGTTTTCACAGTCAGAGGATGCAACTTGTCTGATCTTTCTTTGGTGTTTGGTTTGGGATGAGAGGAAACCAGAGAAATAGATCACTCTGTTGGCTATGAAGGGAGATTGTCACAACCTGTTCAGCTTCAGACCTGTAGTGGTTGAACATCCAGGTAAGGAATGCTACTTTTCCAAGTATCCCTTAAGGTTTTTTGCAAAAGGTATTGTTTTGATGAAGTGCATATATTCATTAATGAATAAAGGCATCATAATTTCTGTACTTGTGACAAAATGCAGTGTGGATGTCCATGTAAAATCAAATTCTGTGTAAGGACTGAATGGCAGCAATTAGCAGGGACAAAAACCTGTCTTAAGTCTCCCAAAAGCCCTTCTGACCTTCCTGCACAGAATGCTATAAGCACAAACACAATGAAACAAACAAATTCACTGTGAAATTCTCTCTACACAAGGTTTTCATAATTTTTCTTCTGACCACCACCCATTATGCTTAAACAAGCTCATAACTTCTTTATGTTCAAACATTAAAGTTGTTTGTAGCTCCCATTACTTTACTACACACTGGTGTCCTTCCTATTTAATACTTGAAAGCGTTCAGAAAAGATATTTTTCTTCCTTTAACAAGGCCTCCCATGCACATGTGCTCCTGTAAGTAGCTGTATTTCTCACAGAAATATCTGAAAAGATACTTGAAATTAGTTTCCTAATTTTTAAGCCTGGGCTGGCATCCAAAATTTAGCAGAATTCTAGTTAAAAAAAGATAAATTCCTCAGAGACTTTTTGCTTGTCTCTAATCTTCAGGACAAGACAAGATTTGGAGAAATCTTTTGATTAAAGAGAAGCTTTCAGTTCTGACTCAGCCTTCTTAAGAGGATTTGCTAACACTTAGTGACCCTGTTTCTTCCTTGCAGGCTGCACTCTTTAATTTCTCCCTAACACACAGGATGGGTTGTTAAACTCTGTGCCTTGCCGTGCCATAAGCTTCAGACATCAAAACCAAAGCATGGCAGGTTTGCAGTCAGGCACTCAGGGGACAGGCTCCAAAAATTCCCTGAGCAGATGTTTTTTGGTGTGGGTTTTTGTAACCGAAACCATCTGCTTCCTTTTTCTTTTTTTTTTTTTTTTTTTTTTTTTTTTTTTTTTTTTTTTTTTTTTTTTTTTTTTTTTAACCAGTGAAAAGAAAGCCTTGTCTCAAAATGATCAGAATTACTCATCAGAAATGCACAATCTTCAAAGGGCGCTCATGGATGGGGCAGGTTTCTCATGCCCATTCTGCTAATTATCAACCAGCAGAACTCAGTCCTCAGCATCTGCTAAAAATGTAATTCTTGAAAGGTTCAGCTTCAGTGCTGGACACCTGTTTTCCCAGCTTACCACTTTCCTCCCCTTAAACCCAGATGTCCTGTGCCACTGAGAGATTCCCTAGTTCTTATTACCTTAGCAGGTGATACATGCTCTGCTGTGAAGCCTCCTTCAACACAGGCAAGCTTTAGGGAGAACTTGTCCCAAAGCACAGTTTTCCCTGGGGAGCAGAAGGTCATCTGTTTATCCCTCTCTCCAGACAGATGATTTTAACGATGGGATGTGAGTCTGATGCGTGCGATAGATGTGTGAATGACACACAGATACACTAAAGGGGGAGGCAGGCATCAGTCCCACAACCTTTGTGCTTTGATATGGCAACTCCTGCTGCTGACACAGAGAGAAGCAGCCCTTCCCACCGTATCTTGCTCTGCCTGGAGTGCGAGACTGTGGGTGAGCTTATGAGATCCCGTGTGTGGTGCCTCTCTCAGCCACATCGCAACTCTGCTTCAGGCTGAGATCTGAGGCTGCATCTGTTCCCAAATTTGCTTCCAGAGGGAGGAAGAACACCTGAAGGCCTCCTTGCCTGCAGCCTAGGTGTCCCCTTCTATGTGGACATGTTGTCTGAAGTTAAGGTACACTGGCTTGCTGTAAAATTACTTGAACATGGAGCTACTGCACATTTGGGGGCATGAGGGTCACAAATGAGCTGTCTTCACTTTGCACGTCCATTTTCTACTTCTATTCAAATATTGGAGAATAATTTAAATAATAGTTTTGTTGGTAATGTTAGCAGGGACCAAAGGATGTGGCAGCACAGCAATCCAGCGAGAGAATGAATTATTTATTAATTTACAATAACATTTATATGTCCTAGCTCCATGAAGCGATTGGACAGTGTTCACACTTCTTCCAGGGTGATTGGTCTAAGTCCTAGATACCCATTTAAAAATATTATGTTACTGTACCAAAAACATAAGTGGAAAACAGCAGGTGTGAATGCTATTTATAAAACCTATCTTGCTGTTTACATAGCTTGCATAGTAAAGGAAAATTCTCACAGAGTTAGTGCAAGAAGACAGAAAATCCCTCTGCTAGCAGCACTTCAGTATACACAAGTTTGATATAACTTTTAAATAATAATTTGATACAACTGAGCCCAGTAAGACAAAGGAGAAAAGGGAGCTGAACCTCCAAAAGGAGTGCATACAGAAGAGTCCTGTCTTAAGAATTAGTCCCAAGCTGCATATGGAGGATAGTACTGCAAAAGCATAATCATATCACAAATGAAAATGCTTTTGACACTGTATCTGTGAGTCTAACTCTGTGTTTTAGTAAGAAAGGAGAGCGTAGTCTAGACACAGTGGATTGATATCACCCTAAAGGCACAACCCAGAGGCAGTCAGGGAGCTTGTACAGCATCATTGAAGATATGAAGTCACAGACCAACTTGCAGATGCCAAAGGTTTGAGGTGAGGAGACACAGCCCTAGACACTGCTTTTCTTAACACCACATATCATTGCTAGCAGGAGTTTTTCTTCCCTCTAAGCCTACTCCCTTTCTTCAGGCAATGGGAAGCCTCTGACTTCTTGTGCAATTTGGACTTAGGCAGCTGAAAATGATGCAGCTGCAGTTCTTGAAGGATTTTTGGAGATGCAACAGAGATGATTCTCAGCAGGAGCCTATCCCATCCCTACCTCCTCCCTGCTGATGGTAACCGCCGCTCTGCACCCAGAGCATACAGGAATTAACTCCTGCCTGAAGTTCTGGTGTTGCTGACAGCTGTATTACCCTTTTGTGGTTTCACCTTCTTTGCCCAGCTCATAGACACACACAGACTGTGCACTCAAGGAGCACAGGCATCTTCTCCACTGACATCTCCAGGCAGGGAAATCGCTCAGGCCTGGCCTGTAACCCTCCCTGCCCTTTTTGCAAAATGGACATACACCCCCCAAATCTTCACCGTTCTGCCCTGCTCTGGTTTGCATTCTGGGTGTCTGTGTGTCAGGGTTGTCTTCTTTGTGATGGAGCTAGTAACTCAGAAACTTCACAAAGGGATCTTTTTGATCAGTAAAGAAGAAGAAGAAAAATATTTCAGGACCTCGTGCTGTTCACCTGTGGGATTGCTTTGGCACACACGGACCAGCAGGTCCATAAGAAGGTGGGGTGAGAGTGCTCGCCCAGTGACAGTCACTGCCTTGGGCAGTTGAGCACATGCAGGAAACCCCACCATGCAGTGTTCCTTTGTGATGCATCTCCATCCTGAAGATCCTGACAGCTTTTTTTTGGATTGAATGAATCTTTTTTTTTGTTTTTTTCAGTGAAGGCACAGACCCAAAATCTCCAGTTCCAGGGTGGGAATAGCTGCTCATTTGGGTGGCAGGATAACAGCAGCTCTGTATAGAAGTTACTCTGGAATACCAAAGGCTTTCTCATGGCAAGTTTGGGCAAGGACTGGAATGAGACAAAGTGCTTTTGATGCTGGATAGTTCCACAGATTCAGACTTCCCTTCCTTCCATGCAGGGGCTCCAACTACTGGCTGAGTGGTTTAATGGAATGAAATGGTTGTTGAGCCACTTGACACTAACATGTGGGATTGGAAGCAGAGATAGCAAGCTATTGCCTCCAGCCCAATTCTGCTAAGACAGCATGTGGTCTCCTGATGGCTGGGTTCAGGGTTATTTCCCAGCAAGGACTGGTCCAGATGGGTGAACATTTTGAATGGAACCATAAATATTATCCATTTCTCATCCATTTCCAAGATTCCCTCAGCTTTGGTAATTGGAAATGGAAATTGCAGAATGAGAAATTGATTTTTTCTTCACTTTTGCCACACAGAAAGAAAAGAAATGACTGGCAATGTTTGTGAAAGGCTTCCCAGCCCACCCAGATCCCAGATAATGAGCTTTCTGAGGCACTAGGTAATTCCTTCTGTTGTGCTCCTCTTTTTCTTTTACCATAAATGCACGTCCTGCTGCAGATAACAGAAGATTAAAATCCTCACTTGGAAACAGAACTACACATCACTCACACAGCAAATAAAACAGAAAAAAATAATTCCTTTCTTCTTTTTCTTCTTTATTAAATGCCATCACTTAATTTAGAATGCAAATCAATATATTAATAAGGAATGTATAATTTTTAATGTCATCTGTGCAATCACCCTCCTAGATTGATTCTGCCTTGAACTCATTGCAGTATTGTTAATGACTGAAGGCTCACACTGTACTTCATCAACCAAAGTCTGTCTCCAAGAACTTTCTAATTAGTGCTACTAATCACCTATTCCTTCTCAGTGAGACTAATGCATTATTACAGAGACTTGTGAAATACGTCCAACAACGTATACGTCTTGTTAAAATGACACTCGGGAGATTCCATTACCCACATCCATCAATGACACTTAATCCATCACATGGAAATATTGCTTAAATACTGCTACACAGTCAGCTGGGTGCAGGCATCATCAGGGAGACCTGCCAGGCAAAATGCTTCCCTGCTTATGGCTCTGGCATGCAGCCCACTCTCTTACATCATATAGCAATTAATGTACCCATACTTAGATAACAAGAAGTTAGAGAGGCAGTGGAAAGTAGCAGCAAAGTGGGACAATTGACGAAATTAGCTGCAGGAAATCTATTTTGTAATAAAACTGTTCATAAAAGTGAATTGTCATTTAGAGGCACAATTTCCATGGGGAATAAGTTTTTATGTTTGTGTGCATTTTAAGGCAAGGAGTTTTTCTTTTTTGTTTTTTTTTCCCAATGCTTCTTTCATTTAAATGGCTTTATAGGAGCACAGAATATGCAGAAATATTTTTAAACCCAAGAGAATCTCATTATGTTTTGTGCATGCCTTTTTCCATTTCTGTTTTTTCTTCCTTTAAATTCAGGATAATCCACGATGCTGCAGTCATATAGCTGTGAGGAATATTTTGATCACCACAGTGAAGATAATTAACAATATGTATAAATGAATGTGCCAATTCCTTTATAAGTGGAACAATTTAAATTGATAGGTTACACTGATGGAGCCTGATTATGTTCCCCCCTCCCCTGTGTTTGATTAAAAAATCAACTGTAAAGTCAACTTTACAAATATGTAAAAACACACACATATCCCAAACTCTGTAGAGCTAATAGGATATGTTACAAAGCTCCTCCTTTTGAAGTGATCTGAAGTGCAATTCAGATGCTTATCGTGTCTAAATCTTATGAAAAATTCTGCTACTTGTATGAAATTATTTCAAAATCACAGTGGTTTATGAGTGTTTATTGATAAACACAAGCTTAGTGCTTGGACCAGAACACGAGCCCTTGTGAGCAGTTGGAAGCTCATCCTGGCAGGAGCCAGATGGGGTCAGGTCACAAGGGAAAGTGAAAATAGTGAATTCCTCTTTTTCCTTCAAGGCAAGGTGAATTTGTGAACATCCCTGCTGATCAGAACTCAGTGTGTCATCTTTCCTCATGCTTGGGATTTTTGATTTCTATTGCTAGAGCTTTTTTTAGTGCCATTTCCTGTATCCTGATAATGTTACAAAATCAGTTAACCTATGAAAAAGACAATTTACAGTAAAATAAAACTCCTCCACTGTGTGAATTAAGGGATGGGGAAAACTCCTACTGCTGCTTGTAGTACCTGAGGAGGCTGAAAAAATGATCTTAGTGTGCAACAAACCACTTCTGAGACTACACAACAACAGCAAAGGCTCTGCAAAGGCAGCTTAAGAGTATCAAAGGTGAATATTACAAAGAAAGGCTTTGCAGATCTACAACCAGCACTAACCCCACTGCTGTCTCTGTGGTAAGACCTGACTACAGCCTACAGACAGTATGATGAAAGCAGCCATCTGCAAGCATTCCAATAACTTTTATTATTTCCACAGCTGCAGAGGTGAATCTGTAAAGACAAAATTCAGATGTGAGGAGGTTGAAGACAGAATGGTAACTCTGCATTACTGGGTTTCTTTTCCCTTCAGGACCAAACTGTGCTCTTGCAAAATATCAGGCTGTTGCTTTAGCTTTGTGTTAACCTCTCATAGTTCACAGCACTTGAATTCCACAAAAATTGCCATCACTTCTCCCACTGTGCTCTTCCCTTGCCCCATCCAGCCTTATTGCTCTCTTGTGCACAGCAGGGACTTCATGATGGTGTAGGAGATGCCAGACCTGGGAGCAGGGAACAAGTCTGCTGCCTTCTCTCACTGTGTCAGACACAAATTTCTCCTCTGGTACCCACGACTGTGTGCAGACTCTGTGCATATTCAAAGCAAACAAAGGGAAAGAGATGCCAGCATAGATAGGCAGACCTGCTCAGAGCACTCCTGAAAGACTAGAAAGAAAAGAAGTTCTCTCATTCTAATTAAAGCTGAAACTCACTTCCCATTAAGAGCCTAATTACACTTCAAACACGTGCACTTTCAAATAGTGCAACTGTTCTGGCATTGTGAGAAGCTGGATGGACTCTGGCTTCAACTACAGAAAGGTTGGACTTCAGAGTGAGATGTTTGCAGAGGAAACCTCTCTGAGCATCCATCAACCAGTATAAAGAAACTCTGCAGAAAGTATTAAGAGTGAAATACTCAAGATCCATAGAAATTACTTTGGAGACAGTCATTCAATCAGCAAATTTATTGGCAACAAAGGCTTGAAAAAGCTGAGGAGATCCTTCAGGAGCTGGAAACTTCTGCATTTCCATTAGACCTGGTGCTGTCAGGCACTGCCAAAAGCCATATCTGATTATCTGCTCTCTGACACTGCAGTAAGCAATTATCTCCACTGAAGACAAACAGGTTTGTGTAAGGGGTCTTGAACTCACCTGAATGTTGCAGGAATAGTCCTTGTTCTTCCTTTGTCTGATTTCTCACTGCAGAGGACAGGAAATCTCAACAGAGCCACTGGCTTACGAAGCGCTGGGCACTGGAAATGAGGAACTTGAAGAAAAATAATCTTATCATCTCTGAATGCAGCAGATAGCGAACTGCCACACCACAGATGCACGGGAATTAGTCAAAGAGCTAGAAAATCAGGATTAACCATTATGGAGATGGAAGTCAAAGTCCCTCTTGGTATCATTGCATGAATGTGTGCTTGTGTATTCAAGAAAAGTATCTTGAGGTTCTGGATAGCAAATGGGAATAACTGCTCCACACTGAACCATTCAAGATCAGTACATTCATTCTGAAGCTGAACCCAGCAAGGCAGTTCAAGGATGACTGCGCTGGTTTTAGCATCAAACTCTTCAGGCAATACAAATGGCACAAAGCACAGACAGTACTGCTTAATAGCAATGGAGCTATGCAGAGTCCCATCAGTATCAGATTAATCAGGGCTGTAGATCTGTCAGAGGTTGTGATTTATAATAAAAAACTTAGTCAAAACAAATCTTTTTGGACAAAAAAGCAGATTTTCCTATAAGATCTTCCAGTATGGTGTGTTCCATTTGGGAAATAGAGCTGCTCAGGTTATGCCCTCAAGCAGCCCTTCCTCTGTCCACACAAATATTCATGTAGGGGTCCCACTTCATTTTGCCACTGGTCCTGTGTGTCTTCTGAAAAACTTAGCTATTTAAATTTGTTTCTTCCATGATAGAGGACTCAGCAGTCTGTTTTTCTCAGTGACTACAGCAATGAGCATTGTTAGATAGATACAGACAAATACTTTCTGTCTAATTCTACACCTGAAGTTAAATTGCAGTCAATATGAGACCTAGCCAGTTTTATAATTCTACCCATATGTTATAAGGATTTGCCACATATTTTAAAGTAAGTGCTACATATGTCATCAACTTTGTGGTAAATATGTCTATTTTTCCTCCTGGAATTACAGAAGGGAGAGGTTAGTGTCTGGTACATTCCTTTATTTATTGTCTCAATTCAGTGCAATTCAATATATTCTGTTAATTTCCTTTTCCTTTTTTAAAAGAAATAATAATCTGTCACTGGGGTTGTAACAGCTCCAATGTTAATGGAATTGTATGAGACAATGTCATTGAAATTGGATCGGTCCGAATGGAATCATTACCGTCCGTCCATTCGGGTCTTAATGGCTCCATCAATCGATGTGTGTAGGACAGAGCCCAAGGTGTTCTGAGGAAGCTCTGAGGTGCATCTGAGTGCACTGAGCCTTCCTGCACCTTCAAAGCACAATAACATGAGTTAAAAGGTACAGGCCCAAAATCTCCTAGAGACCCATTAACTACAGATCACACAGCAGAAGGCTGCTTCCGAGTGAGCCTGGCCCATCCCAACAGCGCACAGTTTGTGAATCCGTGAAAGAGTTGATTGCAAGGCTAGAGGGACACCAGTACATATTTAGGAATCATTCAACCACTATCCTCAGGGACTGTTCATCCACACAGATCTAGAATTCTATTTTTAGTCCCTTAGGACGTTTTTAAGGAAAGAAATAATGTAATGCACATAGCTACTTATTCCTTTCCCCTGTTTGATAGTTCCCCCTTTTTAATACTGCTACAAATTCCACAGGTGCCATGTTTCATTATACATTTGCAAGCTTGGATATGTTGAAAAACACTGAATACAGGGAACTTCTGGCCTTGATTTCTGGCTGCTGTAAAAGGAGGAACTCTTCTGGGGAGAACAAAAAAGTGTGCCCACACGTCAGGACAGTGCTGACTATTCAGCTGGGTACATCAAACTGCCTCAAATCCCAGCAACAGAAAACTGTAGGCACCATACCTGCCTACAGGATGTTGCTGCTGAGTGAGTAAAGAAATGTGGAAGAAACTTCTCTTGGTGCTTCTTTAATAGAGTTCAGCCCCCCAGGGCAGCGGCCTGGTGTCATTGCTCAGCATGTGGGATTTAACACACACAATTTGGCTGTGTCCAGGAAATTTAAACTGGTAAAGAGGTGTAAGAATCCCAAGGCCTGTATCTGTGCCATGCCTTTGCTGACTTATGAAGATGAGAGAACACTAGAAAGCACTGACAGTAACAAATAATAAATAACACATAATAAATAAAATAAATAATATAAAAATAAATAATTAACATGGGCACGCCCAGAAGTCTTAGATGGGAATTTCCTCAGCTGAGTGTGTCATTATCTTCCCCACAATTTTGATGAAATCATTTTCTTAGTAGTCACTCAGAAATCTCAAGTAATATATGTATATAGCTGAAGCTAGTGCCCTTTTTGTTCATTGGAGGTAAATTCTCATTTCAAGAAAACTAAATTTAAAAATTAAAATTTAAGCTTAATGTGAATTTTAAACTCCAAGAGGATTTAAACCCCAAGATGTATCCTCTTACTGTGGGATATCTTTCCCACTCTATCCTTTAGGAACACAAGAAATTTCAGCCTGTACTCGTAACTCTTTTTTCTCACAGGATTTGGGATCTTCAATGCCTTGTGTTTCACTTTTGGACAGACAAAAAACCTGAAGTATAGGCAGGAGGGAGGCACTGTAGTTAAAATTCTGAAAGGAATCAAAAACTAAATGTTCCAATCATTGGAATTGTTTTCTTAATATTTTCCTCAAATAGCCTCACTCGGCGGGATTTGCTGCAGTGGCAGGCTCTCATATTAATTGATTTGTGTGTGTTTGTTCTCCATTTTCCATAGTCCCAGGCCCAGAAAGAGCTGTGAGCAGACGTGAGCAAAGATGCCGTAGTCAGGTATTGTTCTGACTCTTAGTAACCAAGGACAGAAACTGCTGAGGATCTGCCTGCAAAAATAGAACACAATGAGTAAAAAAATGGAAGATACAAATGCAAATAAACTACTTTTTCCAGCTCAGATGTGATGCAAGGCCGTATTCTGTGTTGGGTGTTTCATTCAGGTGCCACACATACAGGTCAGCCTTGGGAACCTGCCTATCCAAGGGGGCAGAAAGGTCAGGAATTCTGCAAGGCATTAAAATACTTCTGGTTATTTTTATTTTTTTCACTACTCAGTATTCACACTGTATTAAATCCTGTGTGCTATTTCTTTGTTATCAGCTAAAGAAGGGAATGAATTGGGCTTTACATCTAGCTGTAAATACCTGTGATCAAAAAGAATACCACTCTAAAGTAGTGTTATCACGTGTATATCCTGTCAGTCAGCATTATGATACATCAAAGGTAATGCTTGTGATCTTACACTGACATCTTTAGAGAGCATATGTAAATCTCCTTGTTTGGCTGGCCCTAAACATTGTGGAAGGCAGGCATTAAATAACCTTTTCTTTCTAGGTTATGCAGCTGCCACTGCTGTTTCCAATACTCCATTTCTTTTTCATTGCTTGATGGTGTTCTCATGAGGCTTTGGCTGACCAAAAAGGACAAGACAAAGAACTGGAAAATTCAAAACGTCTGCAGTCCTGTCTCTTGATATGTGGTCTGACACCATGACAGCATCTTCAATCCTACGCAGCTAACAAAGCCAACGTTATTACTGGCAAAACTTCAGGGACAAAGTAAGACAATAATGGAGGTTTATTCTCATTTAACTCACAAATGTAATAGAAAATTCACCTTCTCTGCTGTCTTATTGATGAAAGTGGACCATAGCCTGGTGTGCATGTGTGAGAAAGAATGAGAGAAGATGTGAGATCGACACACAAAAAAAAAAAGCAAAGGGTTTTTTTGGAAACCAAGTTTGGGGTTTTTTTAATATAAAATAAAAGTTTGAAATAAAATGTTTCAGGATGGAAAATGGAACTACCAAGCCTCATGGGGCTATGTCCAAGCCCACATTGTCCAAGTGCTGTGTCCCCATTTGCCTTTAGAAAGCAGCTCATTTTTTCAGTGACCTCCTTCCCCCTTGAGCAGTCACAGCCTCCAGTTTAAGGACTGGGTGCACTGTGTGAGTTTAACTCATGTTTTTGGTCTTAGGCAGCAAGTGAGAATTGGAATATAAGCTTTCAGCTGAAATTTCTCAGTTCGCTCACTGAGTTCCATGGTGTGTTTTTTAATCTATAAATTTTACCCCCAAAATTGTGCTGACTGTTAAGCCTACAAAATGGGAAAGGAGGCCCCTAGTTGCTTCTAAGCCAAATATTCTCATTTCTCCTTTCCCATTACTTCCCAAATGAGATATAATTAAGCAGTTTTGCTTCTCATGGTAGTAAAACTAAAGATAAAGCTATTTCAGCTATTTCTAGGCCTTTTTTAGAGAGGCTATCAAAACCAATCAGTGGTAGCAATTGAGAGACAGAGAACAGATGGTATGTGATTCCAGGTTCTGCCACATTCCTATAAATGCATTAATTTACTCCTGAAACAAAGTAAGGTTTTTTATGTCATTCATAGAAGGAGAAGATGACTTGAAAGATTTGATCAGTGATGATAATGTGTTTTCTTTGGTAAATGCCACTTTCCTCAAGCTTCACATTGTTACATTCACCAGATCTGCAATATAGTTAACTACAAATTCTTTTCTGTGGTAATCAAGCTGCTACCTTAGTAACACTGTATATAAAGTCAAAATATTAATCAGTAAGCCTTTCTTTATTTCAATATGTTCTCCTTCAGAAGTAATCCAACTGGAGCCTTTTTACCACATTGTAATTTATGAGCCAGCTGGAGCACAATACATTTTTAATAAAAATTAGGTACAAGCAGATACAGGGGATTAATAGTTGTATTATAATTTTATAGTTTTCAATATACACAGCCATGGAAAAGACAATCAAATATGGGGTCCATCTCGAGGATATAAAATGCAGTATTTATTTTTAATGGAAAGAGAATTTCATGAATTACTGAGCCATGAAGAGCTGATGCATGCATTCACTGGGCAATGCAAAGAACAACTAGAAGGAAAAGGCATTCAAAACAACACAGCACTAGTGTTCATATGGGATATAACACTTTGATTATGCTCCAGAGTCTCAACTCTACCTGTTTGCATAGACTATGTACGTTTTCAAAAATTACCTCTTCTTCTCAGCGGCCTATAGAGGCTGGGACTTTTTTTTCATGTGTTTCTGACTCACATTAATTAACAATTTATTACACAGGGGAAAATAGGAGTAAAAGCAGTGTTCGTAAATTGATTAAACCATTAGAAGAATTATATCTTTCTCAGGTCTACTTTAAACTATATTGATAGAACTGAGTAGTGGAAGTGAAGCAGCTGTAAATTTTTGCAGTCCTTGCAAACTTTTAAAATATGCTCTCCAGGAGTTAATAGATTATTGCACATCTTTTTCCACAAACAGCTGGGCAACTAGTGGGTCACTGTTCCTGCATTCCAAACATCTCCATTTGATGAGCATTTTCTTTTGCTTCTGAACATCCTAGAAGATTTTTCTCTGATTCTTGCAGGCACCTTTAAATCCTTCTAGACTTATGAGTGGGTGTCTCCTTGATCCAAAAACCTTCCAGCTGAATGATGAACTTGCTGAGGAATTATTGTTTAGCATTTAATCTGAAAAAATGATCTGGCAATTGAATCAAAGCACATCAAAGACAATTCCCAGTAAGAAAAACAAATCTTCTAGTAAAGGGCAGCTCTTTTCCTCAGAGATGCTAATTACGCTACAGCAAAGCCCAAAATGTGGTGTGTGCTGTTCTTCTCCAGGGTTCAGGGGTGTGATGTGAAAATTCTTTGAAGGAGACCCCAAAGATATGAATTTTTTTTAATGTACTTTTTTTTTTTTT
>VXBT01013864.1:0-11268 GCA_013400235.1 Oriolus oriolus
TTCTTTTCTTTTTTCTTTTTTCTCCCTTCCTTCCCAAATGTATGAAAACAGCTACTTTCGAAATTACCACTTTTGATTCCTTTTTTTCTTTTTCTACTCTTTTGGTTTTACCACCAGTCTGGCAGAATGAAACCTACAGTGATACATATGTTTCACTGCCATTAATCCTTTCAGGGTTTTTCAATTGCCATTTCTCCATTCCAGAAACTTTCAAACTTCCTAGCCTCTGAAAAGTGATGTTTGGAAAACTTGAAAGTGTTAAAGATCTAAAGAGGAAGAAAGGAGGTTAAAAAATAAATCATTTCAGAAGAAAACCGAGGATATCATTGTTACCTATGTATACTAGCAAAATAAAAATAAACATACAAAAAGAAGACAAATTTAAGAGGCGGGATTCAAAAATTTTGAAGAATTGAAATCTACCACTAAAGTATTTTGCAAAGAGTACACTGTGTGTGTTCTCAGTGCCAGAGAATGGAAACATATTGTAGTTTCTAATGTAATAATTTTTCTCACCCTTAAATATCTGTAATGTTTTGATTATATGCATTGGTGTACAAAGCACCAGTTAATGATGAATTCTATAAATTCCTTCAAACAATAACTTGCTAATGTCTTCAGCAATTAAGAGAAAGTGAATTTGCTTGGGTAAATTAATTAAGTAATAACTCCTCCTTCAAAGAAGGAATCTGCTCAGGATTATGAGAAGTTGTGACATGATGCACATCAGATGAGAAAGAAGAAAATTTTACTTTTACTGGCAGAGTAGTCTATTATTTGTTATGGGTGCCTTTTCAACATTGTTTTCCTCAGATTGTGTTGAGTGAGACGCATTTTGTCTGCTGCACATCCAGCTTCCAGTCAGTGGAGAGGCAATTAAAGTATTTTATCAATAGCTCTTTTGGAGAACAGCATACTGGGAATTCAAGATAGGCATCTCAGTCTGTACATAAAGATTTGACCATTGTGTACACCCTTTCCCCTACATGTGTGGAAGAACACAGTTGTCAAAGTGACTGGACAACTGAACAGTTCTTCAATAAACCAAAGCACACTGAAATGATCTCAGAGCTGTCTAACAAAGTCATACTGAATAGGACACAGTCTCATATGTCAAGTTCTGAGCTGATGGGTGTGAATAAGAGAGCCTTTGCCACCATTTGATTTGTGCTCAAAATATTGATAAGCGTACCACAAGTCCCCTAATGGACATAAAGAAACTCAGAATCAACTGTGCAACATTAAAAGAAAAATAAAGGACGCAAAAAAAAGAAATACTGACATTATGAAATCAAAGACATTTTAAGCTACCCTGTTATTTTTTTTTTTCAAAGAAAAGTGGGGAGAAAAAAAGCAGAAATGAAGACAAGGGACTGTTACCAAACTAAGTAGAAGATCAAACTCTGGACAAAAAAATACTGTCTATTCACAAGGTCCTCTGAGGAGGAGTAGAATTGAAAAGAAGATTGGAAACCTAATGAAATGGCATATGTATGTCTATTATAAGATGTAAATACAAATATTTTGCAGCCAGGGACTGCTGTTTTAGAGAACTCATTACACATTTTTGTACTGTGCAGTGCCACATACTAGGTATATTACAAAGTGCTGGATACTTCAGCCCAGTCTGTGAAGTATTTCCCTGGTTATACTGACTTCCTTCAAGAATTTCACGTACAAATCATGAATTTGGCTTTGACAAAGTCTTGATATTAGGCTGTGGATAGCTATCTTTCTTTGAAGCCATAGACAGAGAAAATGAAAGAAAGTTTAAAAAAAAAATTAGGAAAAGGCTTTAAAAATCTGTATGTAACATTGGATGGAGACCCTGCAGGCTGCCTTAGAAAACCTCTGAAAAATTCTACACAGATGTGACAGAATGCAAAAGGATAATGAGAATGGGTAGGGAAGACAACATATTAGGCTGCATCTGTTTTGTCTTGCCAAATTAAAATCTTGCAGATAATTTTTTGATCTCATAGACATATTTCCACTGTATTTTGTAAGGGAAATTTTAACCATAGTCCTGCAGTGGTGAAAGAACAAAAATTTTCACTTACTGTAAGGTCTGCTCTAGTGTTTGCTCTGATAGGTAATCTATTAATTTGTATGTTTTAAGTCACCTTGACAAGTCTGATATCATTTCGCAAATATTTAAAGAATACTGGCCAGTAGAGAAGATGAACATGGACAGTATAGTGGAGCAGAAACATTAATTTTGTATCCTCAAAAGAACATATTATTCTATTAGGCAAAAGTATAAAAAAAGTCACCTGGTTTCTGTGCTATGGAACAATCAAAGGAAAATTTTCATTTAATGAACAAACAAATGTTATTTTTTTACATTAAGACACAGTAACACATGAAGCAAGAAAATGAAGCTAAAAGCCCACTTCACAGTGTTCTTATATTTGAATGTTTTTGCTGACCTTTCAGAGAATCACAGGTTAATCCTGAGCTTATTAATGTGAAGTTTATGTAATTGGGGTTGCTGAACAAGAGAAAACTCAGGCCAAAAAAAAGTAACCATAAATAACTGAATTTGCAAAAGACATTCTATTCTTCTTCTTTTCCCTACCATGGTCCAAGTAGAGATTGCCAGGGTGTCTGTATTATAGTAAGTTACATTCTGCTTTCAGAACTATAAATTTCCAGATATGACCTGTGCATCTATTTCTATGCACTGAATTAGAAAAGTGAATGAAATGCAACAGCTACAGGAGACAAAATTTGTTTGGTAGCAAATGTACACATACTTACTTCCTCATCCACATTTTTTCCCCCGCAAACAATTATTTCAAGTTGAAGAAAGCTTACTAAAAGTGTATTGAGAACAAATTACTTTTCACTTGTAAACAAAGAAATGCAACTAACTGAGCTAAGAATGGATTCAGGAACTCTGTGTTTCACAGTTTCTTTGACTTCAAAAAAATTTTGAAAAAAGATTCTTAGTGTTGATACACATGGGACATTTCAGGTATGCTCAGGTATGCTCACACATACCTGGTTTCCCTGGTGGTGTAACTATACAAAGGTCAGACTTAACTCTTGCATTTTCTGAGATTTGTACATTATTTTCTTTCTCTTAACTTTTGAACAAAATAAAATCAGTACAATATATCAATGGTTCTGCACAACCAAAGGAAATGCTGCTCAGAGAACTAATAAACCAATTTTAATTTTTCCCCAGTATGTAATAAATGTAACACCATAACATATGTTCTCCTTGAAAACTGGTTTTAAAAAGCAATTAATTTTAAAGAAATCTTGTATTTCATGTTCTATGAGTGTAAAGATAAACAATGAAAAGTATTTTAAGTGTTAGACATTATAGCCATAAAACGTGAAGAGTTTGAATGTTTTCCTGGTAAGATTTAGTCATACCAAGAAGCGTTAGTTTATCATAGTACCATTTCTTTATCTATTTGTATGCCAGTGCATTTATTTTTACCCACTGCTGGTTTTTGTATCCAGACCCTGAAATGGATGCCATCCTTTGGAGAATAGCTAAGTACTAGGCCAAGGGACTCGTTCATTTTGTGTAGTATTTCATATCCTAGTCCTGCAGATTCCTACCTGGGTTTGTTGTGGTTTTCATCCAGAGCATTTATAGCCCTCAGTGGGTTATTTACTTGACCTTTTCTCTGCAATTTCCTCCTAGCATCTTTTTACTTAAACCTCATTTCCATGGCACCCTTGCCTTATGACCAGGGAATTACAGGCAGCGAGGAATAAAGCACATGCATGCAGACCCTGCATGTCAATACTTATGCCTTCACCCAACCTTTTTTTTGCCATTTTTTGTTGGCATGTGCTACTATTGTGAGTGAAATCTTCCCTGATAGCTCCCATTTTCAGAAAATGAAACAGACAACATTCACAAACCTAAGTACGGCAGCCATGGAGAAAACCACTATCTAGGTAGGTGATTACTGTACATGAAGACTTTTTTCAAAGTTGGAGAACACTAAAATAAACACCAATAAATGCCCCACTCATGTTGATTTTGAGATGTGTTAGCAAGAACATAACTGCAAAACTTAATGTTTGGCTTCTGTAGGTTCTGCACAAATATTTTATTCAGTTTTATCCATGTCGATTTGTAACACACTCTCCCCACCCCCCTCAACTTTTGCTTTGAGTTTCAAGTTAGAACAAACTCAGATTCTCAAGGCAAAATTGCTGAGTATCACCTCGTTTGATGTTGAAATCTTAAAAATTTGCATATTTCACATCATGCAAAATCATAACACAACCCACTTTGAATACAATTAGTTAACCAAAAAGAAAATTGATGTTTCTTTCCTCTTGCAATATGAAAATTATGCAGAAGCACATTCTTAATTAATCTGTAGACCTCAAGAATATTTTGCCCATTCTCTCTTAAGATATCCTAGCCTAATATTTTTCAGCATACAACTAGTCTTCCTCACTTTCCGTAAAGACCTTCATTTTTGATCCAATAATTTGAGGTTACTAATTTGAGTAGCTTCACAGTGGAAGTGCTATGAGCCTCATTATTTCTTTGGCAAGCCTCATTGATTTTGATGCTACATGACCATTAATTGCTAGTAATATCTCCTAATCCAGGTGTAACTGATTAACAGTTAGAGCTATTTTTCTATTTGGTTTAAGAAACTACCCATCCTCATCAGAAAGCTGTGATATCATTAATTCTGCTCTTCTGCTTTAAGGGAAATTAATAATCAATTTTCTTTCTGCTGTCCTTAATATATACTGTAATTAGGACAAAACAGTCTATTTAGAATGGCAGGGAAATTAAATGGTAAAACAGATTCTTAAGCACTAACTGGAATCAGCTCATTCATGGTACTGAGTTTAAGAAGAAAAAGTAGGATCAGAGCACTTTAAATCAACTGCATAATCAGTTATGCAGGATACTGCAAGTGCCGAGTACACCTTCATAACAAATGTATCGATCCTACCAGCACATCCATGAAAAAAGTCTTTTGGGTTACTTATGTTCATTTTTGACCTTCAGAGGAACAATTCTAAATATAAATCTCCCCAATTGTACCAATGTATAGCACAAAACCATGCATTCAGACTCACTGCTTAATGATGCATCATTCTCTAGCAAAACTGATTTCAGTGTGAGCGTTTGGTCTGGAAACTGTTCAACACAAAGACCCTGAAACAGCTTTGCAAGCAGAGAATGGTGTCATTTTATCGTGTCAGCCTCATGTCTCCAGCACATCATTAGACTAGTAGTAATCTGATGTTTATTATCTGAAGCACTTATGTACTAATGACTGAGGACTGATTAAAAAATGAGGTCCTAACCTACACTACATTCCACAATCTTTTTGAATAATGATTAATTTTTTCCTCTTTGATACTTTATTGATGTCTTGTATCTATGCCAAGTCCTGCAGATTGTTCACAGAACTAGCACTTCTGTGCCTGTTTTGATAGGAATAGAGTTTACACAACAGTCTGTAATCAGCAAAGCTCCATGATAATTAGTAAATCACATTGTTAATACCTCAAGGCTGACCATCGAGTGGCAAACTGCATATCATGCTGCCCCCTGCTGAAGCTAACGAGCTCACTGTTCTTTATGTCTGACACTAAGTGAAACAAGATAGCGCTGATATGTGAAAAGAAAACAAAACCAGACCACTCAACAGTGGTATGTATGAATTTAAAATCTTATTTTTTTCTTTGGCTTGTGCATTCTTATGTGTCTTATTAGCACTTAACTATTAATTGCAAGGCTGGTTCACGGTAAAGTATAGCCTAGTTTCTGTAGCTGCATGATGCAAAGTAATACAAAAATTCAGATTTTAGGACTGCAATCATGTTCTTATTGTATTTTTTATTTTCTTCAGTGATGCCAGTAAAATATTCCTTTTGTTTTCACCACAGAAAACAGTTAGGTCTTACTACAGAAAAAAACTCCCAGCATACTGCTTCCATTCTTAATCACAATAATGTATACTAAGCATAGGATTCTATACACAGTGTATATGATAGTGAGTAATATACTGGAGATAGTTATTGCGCTATTGATTTTCTGATGGCACAGATAACTGGTAATACTGGATAGAGATGATGATCTAAAATCAATCGCTGACTAAAAACTGACTTATTGCTTAAATATTGAGTACTCTCAAAGACTACTCATGGAGGAAAGAGGTTATAGAGTAAGTAAACACTAACAGATTTCAGTTTTATTTTTCTTTCTTTAACTTCTGTTTTAATAATACTCTGAAATACAAACACAAATAATTATCAACTAACTTTCCCACACCTCTCACCTACGTGTTTAGTCAAAAGTTTATTGCAAGTTTGGTGCAGGTTTTTACCATTCTGACTTGAAAGTAGGCTTTATATCCATTTTAGAAACAAGTGAACAAGGAAGATAATTGTTAAGTGGAACAGGCACTGGTTTATCTCCATTTCCCAACCGAGAAACTGCTGCCAAAACCATCCTGAGAATGGCTGGATTTAAACAATGATGCAATACCTCCTGAGACCAAAGAAGGAAGACAAGTAAATGAACAGAAACCACAAATCTGAACAACCGGTTGAAAATACATTTCACGGCAGTCTGGTGTCTGGTAGGGAGAGAGCGACTCGTGGCCTGTAACTGTTACACAGTTTTCCTGACCGCTTGCTCGCCTGTCAATATTTTCCCTGGCTTATTTACCCATTGCTGGTCTGTGAGAATAGTCTTCAGAAATACACTGTGGTGCAGCAGCTGCCCATTTTCACTCAGCTAGCTCTCTTTTGTTCAGATCGATTCCAGCTCATTCCTAAAGGCTCACCACTTTGACTCACACCAAAGTGTGACTTAGCTGCCTTTGCCTTCTGGGTGGACCATGCCAGCCCTTTGTGCCTCACTTTAGCTTGTGCCCATCTGCTTCCCTCCACTCTGCTTAGTGGAGGGGAACATATGGCCCTAAGTGCCTAACTCTGATTTCTTGCCACACCTTCAATTACACCGCCATATGTTCTAGTATCATACTGTAATTGCTGATAGTTAGTGCTAGAAATACAAAAGGGGCATTTCACAAGCCAACAGGTTTACTTCTGCTACATAATAAAGCTGAAACAGCTGTCACTGTACCATTCTCCGATAATCTCCTGACTTGCTCTGCACACAAGGCTTTCAGAATTTTATGTATTTAAAATCATGCAATCAATCCTTGCTTATTATTTTTCTCTTCTCATCACTCTAAGGTCAACAAAGAGAAAGCTTATTTTCACATTTTTCTGGTACTTCATATTTTCTCTGTAACCCTGTATTCTCCATAGGAACCTCTTTGGGTCCCTGTTACTAGGGAGAATATACATCAGAGGTGTCAGAGAACAATGCAACTATTTAATTTTACAAGGATGTTATATTCTAGGGAATGCTTTGCTTTTTTAACTACATTACATTGATGCCTAACTCAGAAGAGCTAAACCCCACTGTTTGTGCTGTAATAAGTAGGACAGTACTCCCTGTGATATTTTTGCATAGCAAGCATATGGTTGCAGTTTAGAAAATCTACTGGAAGAACATTTGTGCAATGTGCAAGCACTCTGGATTTCTATTATTCATGGTGATAGTATAAAAGCTTCCACCTCCTTTAAATCATGTTTAATGCTGTCTACCATTTTTTGTCTTTCTGGTTTTTTCTTGTTTCTTTTTTTTAAATAAATTTTATTGATTACAAAAAACCTTATGTAAACATGGAAAATGGAGATGTCTTAAACATTAAACTATAAACTTAGGGAAGACCTTCTGTGTAGATACCAGAGCACAGGTGCAGTAGCTGGATTGCAGTGAGCACACAAGACAGGTGACTGTCCAAAAAGGAGTTGCTTGGGGCACAAGCTAAGCAACAGGCAGCCAGCAACACATGAATTTATTTTAAGATGGTGGTTCACACAAAATGAGGTTTTTCACAGAAACACAAACATCAATTTCAGCAGTAACATAGTTTACATCCAACATGGAATCTAGTATAAAAGGAAAGGATAATCTACTTTCAATAGGCCTTGCTTTCTAGAGTCCTATTCATCTATGTATATTATCTGTCTTATTTATCCAAGTGTATACCTATACTTAGATACCTCATGAAAGATTTTATGAGTCCGACATTGTCATATTAGGTAGTAGCCAACGATCTTTCATATCTTCATCTTACAATGTCAGTCCTACGGTCAAGATGTCATTATTATAAAGCCATCTCTTTCACTGTCCTAACATGTAATTCACAACTACTGAAACTCTAAATGTTTTGGTTGCTTTGTACTGTTGTTTTGTTTAATTTGTTTTATTTTGTATTTTGGTTTTGTTTTGTTTTGCAACTGCTTTACAAGGCTATTTGTTGGTTCTGTACAGAACTCTTCGTTTGATATAGCATGCTGTCACCCAAATCAGAAAATCGACTGCTTACTCATTTGACTCTACAATTTGCTGACCTCTGCTAGTCTAAGTAAATTGCCCTTTCTGTTGGAAAGATGAAGGATACTTATTCTTCAGCCCCTTACCTCTGGCATGGGCCACAAGCACTGTGTCAGATCTGGGACACTCAATTATAATGGCCTGACACGACAGCTTAGAATGTCTTCCAGACTGTCTTGCCTACATATTGACTTGTTTATTGTCTCTTTTAATGTTTCTGCCAAATGATTGTTTTGTTCATACTAACCAATATGTAACATCTCCTCAAGATTATTTTTTAAGATGAAATATGCTTTGTTTAACTCAGTTCAGAGCAACATCTTTTGTCTCCTTTTTCATTTTTAGAGAATAAGCTTTTTATGGGACTGTGTTTGCTTCTATTTTTTTCCAGATGGTCAGTGCAAAAGGATGCTGATCTTTGTTGTATTTTCTATACCATAAAAACATCTGCGAATATATAATGGACTGTCAGTTTTCTGCTCATTCAGCTCCAAAGAATTGCAGTGGTATGATAAAACATCTAAATATATTCAGTATTAGACAAAAAAATAATTTTTTATTGAAGCAACATTTAATAATATCTAGGGTAAACCTGACATAATTATGATTATTTGGAGTTGTGTCATTTTGTTCTACATTTCTCTTCAAATGAAGTGCTGTATAAAAGGCTAGCTACCATAAAATTATATTAAGGTAAATATGTTCTGTAGAAATACACATTAACAATGGTTGTGACCTCCAGGTAGGATGATACAATTATTTATCATAACTTCCAGTAATTACACAAATCATCTTCAGCTTCTACAAAATCAGTAGTTAGATGTGTTGTTTAGACTCAGTGTGTCTTGTTATGCCATTTTTAATTAATTGGTTGGTTAACATTTTGTTTCATAAAATTATCTTACTGTAACCATTTCCCCTAATTTGCAGTGGCTTCTGGGTGAATTTAAAATTGAGCTTCTATAAGGAGAACTATGTGTGGTGTCTGAAACTCATGGCTCTTGCTTTAGCTCATAAATTTCAGTGCAAGACATGTACAAGTAAAAGATCTGGGCCTTTTAACCTGACATTTTAAAGTCAGTGCTTCTTGGCTACACAACTACTTTTCATCAGGCATTTAACATACAGTGTCTTTTACAGTGCTGAAAATTAAACGAAATGTTATTTAATTACTTTCACTTTTAATGAACTTCTATCTGTTCCTATGCTGTTAGATTTCGGCAGGGATTGTGGAGAGGGCACTGCCTATGCTCTGCAGTGTCTGTGCCCCATCATCAAAAATGATCCAATGAAGCACTACCCTTTATCTACTAAATTCCTTAATACAACAAGAAAATGCTAGAAGAAGAAGTGGGAACACATTAAAGAAAATGCCGACAATAGCATTGAAAAAAATACTGGAGACAGTCATATCCTCTGCCATGCAGAATTGTGCTTCATACAGGAGATTTGCCTTCTTTTGCCAAAAATTCGGGAGAGTGACAGCAAATCTGTGACCACATTAGTCATTCTGTCAAGGAAGGAAAAACCTAGAAAGAACAAAATAATAATTGCCAAAGAAAACAGACCAGGCCTCATCAGATATAAATTGGCAATGCTGTTTACTCCACACTCTCTACTCAACATGTTCCAGCTGTGCACGTGTCATTCAAGTGTCCGACTCTGTCTACGCAGACTATTCTGAGGCTCCCACCTAATCAGCCTGTGGAAGCACAGTACTCCATTTGTTCAATTTGCCTGCCTAAATGACAGATGTATTTGAAGCAATGCTAAAAACTGCTGTGAGTGGGGCAGATACCAATCTCGGCTAACAAGTGAGTATTCCAATGCCGCAGCAGCACATAATCACTCACATTTATATCCTGCTGTTTAATGGTGACGTATATGAAGGCTCATCTACGAGAAGCTCATAGAGTCATCAGATAATAGAGGAGAATGCCGAATAAGGAGCAGAGCTCCAAACAGTTGTAGTTCTTACATTGTTTTTTAAATGATCCTGATGGCTTTCTGTGGCCTTCCTACTGTGTTTTGAATGTGAGTCACACAGGAATTGCAGCATGCTATTTTATTTACATTCATCCTTTACTGATAATGATGTAATATGATAAAGGCCTAACATAAAACAGTTCCTGAAAAAACATTGTGTTTCAATTTAGTGTAATCTATAAATCATCAGTGAAGCAGCTTTACAATTTGACAACATTAATATTTCCATACATGTGAGTAGTACAAAAAAAGTTTGAAAATATCTTCATGCCCTTCATCTCTTTTGTTTCTTATTCCTCATGGTAGACCCCAAATCTGTGTGAGTTATCTGTGGACTTCTTTTCAGAAAAATAGTGTTCTGCTAGATATGATTCTGCCTAGAGAAAACAAAAGCTACACCAGCAGTCCAGTATTTCCTGAATACTCGATTTATTATGAATATACACAGGCACATTTCAAGGGGAAATTTGCTACTGAGAGTAAAATAATCATATATTTTGGACCAGTATTAAATATTTAATAGACATTTCCCTTTATAAAAACAGCATGTTCCATGTCCCATAATCACATACACTTGTTATTACAACTTGGTATTTAAAGTACACAGATTTTTAGCATAGAAAATATATGTACTTTACAGTATAAGGCCTTTTACAGACTTAGATTCATAACAGTAAAGAACTGGAAATTACTATTCATGGTCACTCAAAATCTTATATAGTATCTGAAATTGATTAATTGAAGCAGAAAAAATAAGATATGAGATGGAAAGGAAGAGACATGAAAAGATCTTGCTTTCACACAGAGCTCCTGGTAAGGTTTCAACTCGATGTGACCTGTGAGCTGGGGGGGGGGGGGGGGGG
>VXBT01013864.1:11297-29781 GCA_013400235.1 Oriolus oriolus
ACTTGCTCACACAGATTACACCAATCATTCAATCAGTCCATTCTGACAGGCTTTTGCCAAGTTGCAGTGGATTTCTGCACGTGATTAGTCCCTCAAAATCACATCAAGATGTTGACATTCAGTAGTAAGAAACGGGAGGAAAAAAAAACCCCAAACCCCCCTAGGTTACAGCACACTTTTCTTCGTTCCCCTACTCACACCACCGCATGTGGACAAGTGACAAAACATACAAGGTGCCCTTTTCGTTATGGCTTTTGACTACTCATCTGCCAGGGCTTGGTACAAGCCTTTAACTTAGATTCAGCACAGGTTCAAAACAGACTAATTGTCAGACAACTTCACCATGCCAGCAAACGAGAATATTTTGTCACCCTTGTGGTCCAGGAAGACAGTGCTGGCTTTGGCAGCAAGTAACATGTCTGCGTCAGTGTGAGCATGGAACTGTCTCACCGCAATGGAAGCCTCAGGAACCCCTCTGCCATGAAAGGTCACTTGCTGTGTCCTTGGGCTCCCTTGAGGAAAGAAGCTGCAAGTCTGTAACTGCACATTTCATTTTCATGTGAGCATACAACTCATTTTCATGCAAGCTTCTGCATTTGTGAACACCCTGTGATGGAGAAGCATATACCCTGCTGGCTCAGTGTGATGTGTTCTTGAAGTGACTCATCTGACTGAAAAGGGGATCTTTAGGCCTCAGTTTAGGTTCTTCTCTAAATGAAGTTTTTAACATGTTCGCATGTTGTTTTTTTCTTTATAGAGGAAGATTGCCTAACAAATTGCTCCACTTTATTTTACATCTTTTGCAGGCAACTAACTCAATAGAACTGAGGTGAAGCTAAATAAAAAATAACATCTATAAAAAAAATAAAAACATTCTGAAATACAAGCTTCTGTGTTAGTGAATCATCTATGTGTATAGTCACAAGTACAGTAAGTTTGTTACAGCAATAATACACAACTTATCTGTGAAAAACAAAACCTGCAAAATTCAAGATCTTCCAAAGAATATTCAAAACAAATTTATGTAACAGCAAGTGACCTAAGAAATTATTTTGCCGAAATTGATGAGAGATTTATGGCAAAAGCAATGATTTCCTCCTCCTCTTCCACTTCCATAGCACAAGAGTGGAAATATTTATTTGATTGGTCAGTATAAAAGGTACTAAAAGAAAATTCATGACTTAGTACTAGGAACTGTCAAAAATGTCTTGAAGTCCAGAAGTTTTTTCCCCTTCTAACTTACATATCGTTTTGCAGAAATCATTGAAAAAGCATACTGACAACCAATGAAAAAATTTTAAAATATAGCAAGAGAAAATAGAAAAGAGATTGAGGTCATTGAAATTTACTTAGTTATATTACCCTGAATAGTATTTCTCAACTGCACTGTTGCTCTGTAAAGAAGCAGGAACAGGAGGACAAAGATGTAAACCCCCATACTGATCTGACTAAAGACTTAAAAAGAGATGAAAAAGTTTTTCATAGCAATAACAAAACAGTCTTAGAAGGATTTATAGCAAAATGGAAATCTCTTTTTGGAGTAATACATTTATATACAACTATAAATACCAGGTCAGCAGTGAATAACCCAATGGCTCTTTGCTGATCAGAATAGAATCAGTATAAGTCAGGTTCTTTGGCAGCATCTAATAGGCACATTTATTCTCCTAGAAGTCTTTAGTCATTCCTCACAGAGCAACTGGAACATAGATAGGAACTGACCATTTTGGAACGAGCTAATCAGTCTTCAACTTGCAAACCTGGTGTAGTGCCTATTTTTCCCACGCCAGAGCATGGATAACAGCAAAGACAAGATTCATCATAAGAATTTGCAGTTCTTCTATATGGCTTTCTCAGTCAGATGCACATGCGGCTTTATTCCAATTTTTCTTATTCTTTTTTTTATGAAACAAAAGAAAATAAAATTTAAAAAATAAATACTGTTGTGGGGTTCTCCAAAATACATTTCCTGCAAGTTTAGAAAATTATTAGCCTTTGGATAGTTTATTACTCAGCTCATGATAATTAAAATAAGGGAATCATGGAAATAAATCACATAAATATATTAAATATATTAAAAATAAATTTAAATCATGAAAACATATTAAAAATATATTCTTCACTGTTACTTCTTGTAGGAAAGTAACTGCACAGCTAATAATACTTTTTACACTCTTCTTAGTAGACAGAAATTAGGATATCATTATAAAACAGCATGCTCCACTAAAACTCTGCCTTCATAGTACAACTGCCAGTAAGTAGCAATAGCCATCAATAAAGATAGCAGGGGTAAATTTAAAATAAATCCATAACTTGAAGAAGTATACAGTGAGGAATTAGCACAAAGAAAAGGAGTCAGTTTTGTAGACAATTAGAACCATGTTAATCACAGACAGGCAAAACATTTTGTCAATGTAAACTTACAGAGTTTCTGCAAACGACATGAGACGACGCATAAGACAGCACAAGGAACCTATAACAAGCACTAGAAAAAGCAGTTGACATATTAATGGATACTGCTGTGAAAACTGAAAATAAAATAAAGAACATTTTTTGTGTGGTAGAAGCAACAGTTTCAAAAACTGGGAACACAGAAAGCATGTGAACATGGTTACAGATTTTTGAAGAGTGGATTTCAATGAAAAGAAACAGTATATGATAAGAACTAGCTTAACATTAAATTCACTTTCCCTGTTTTCTGCTGCTTATTTGCATACAACCAATGTAGTCCCAGGGTAACTACTCCTTCCATCCATGTGTATATCAGTTTCTCATCAGTGGAGTGGCACAAAATCAATAGAACATATCAATGAGCATGAGCTGGTCTTTTGAGGAAGACCTTTCTGAAACAAAAAGGAAACCCAAACCCAACAACCTTGTGTACCACGGCCAAAAAAGATTGGAAGCGTGATGGGGGTAGCAGAATGTTTAACACTGAGATGAAAATGTGTCAACCCAGGTGGCTGCAGAAAAAATTGAAACTCCACAAAAATTAAATGTTCTGAAGATCTCATAAGTTCACCAGCGGAAAATGAGAGGACAAACCCCTTCAGCTGGGGTAAATCAGGACAACAGTATGGCCTCTATGGCAGCACTGCCTATTCACCATTTCTGCACAATAATTTCGCATTTACGGACCTAAGCCACAGAAAGCAAGCGCCATGATATATCACTGTGCACAAAAGACACTGTGACAAAATGGGGTTTATTTATTTGAGGCCAAAATATTCCATCCTGCTCATATCAGTTTCACCATACAAATGTAACATGCTACTCCATGCCTTCACAGTTACCAGCTTCACAGCTAATGTTGCAATGTAACACACTCTCTTTTCAAAGTATTTGGAAAACTTCAGTCTTCTCTTCTCTTCACTACTGACTTCCTTTAGTCTTTTCCTGCTCTTATGAGTACTTTTTTTTTTCAGATTTGACTACGAAAACAAAGGAAACCCAGGAAACCCTTCAATTTGCAGCGAAAATAGATTACCAGATCATGGGGCCAAATTGTTCAGTATCTTTTTTTAAATTAAACATATACATACATAAAGACAATCAGAATTTTTTTTTTTTTCCAGAGGTTCTTGAAGGAAACTTCTTTGAGTAGTTTCAGCATTATTAGAATCAAAGTCACTATATATTTTGACAAGGTAAAAAGCTAGTGCAATTTCGTACAGCTACGTTATTACAAAAAGGACAGAAGCAACATTTTCAAAAATGTTTGAGTAGTGCTGGACAGGAGAGAACTGCATGTTGCCATATGAAAAGAACTTTTTACGCTCTTTGTAACACAATAAATGTAATTTGTTTACTTAATCTCATTAGGCTGCATTTGCTTTGTCCCAGCTGCAGCTGTGACTTTTTATCTCTCTTCATTGATCACTGCATTCAAGTTGGTGGATTGTTAGGTTTGTTTTGTGTACCTATTCCATAGCAGAAGCCAGTAAAATGAAACTTCTGTCCATCTTTACCTCTCCTGTTGCAATGAATTATTGGCACTGTGTAGATTCCTCCTCAATCTTTATGTGCCCTGCTGCAAAAACTGGAACAATTATTTGGTCTCATAAGCAGAGGCTGCCTCCCCTACATGCCTGTCACTCAGGGGGCTTATATGCTTTTTGGGAAAGGTCTATTTTTCTCAGTAGGGTATGCTTGGGTACTTGAGCATGTACTGAGGAAAGATTTCTCTATTTTTCGTTCAATGGCTTGAATCAGGCTTCCCAACCCCCTCTGGCCTGCAAGGCAGAAGGAATTGCATCACTGCAAGTAGCATAGCCGGCAGCTCTTTTCCAGGGTGAAAATATCTCTCTCTATGTGCCGCCTTGATTCGTAATATAAATATGGGTTGCTGTCTTTCACCTGTACTGCCATTCTCCTGAGGCACTGCTGCAGCTTGAGCTGCTCCAAAGGTTGAGAGACTTTAGATATTGTGCTGTACTTGTGATTCCTCTCACTCTTTCAAATGCTTGATCTTAGATCTCTGACTGTTACAATGCAACTATAGCTCAAAAAGACTGTTAGCTAGCCTATAAATCAGCTGGCTTCTTTCTTACTCTTTGATTTGGCGTTTCTCAGGGTGAGCTGGAATACCTGAAAAGTCAAAACCTTCACTGGAAAACGCTTTTTTTTCCCCAAGCTTCAGGTCACTTTTTTTGTTCCCATTATGTATTAATTTCTGGGCTTTATTGAGATTTTTCTGTGGGTTTTTTTCTGGTTTTTTTTTTAATTCAAAGATTTGTTCTTTATAGTCTTCTCTTAGTACTCATGTAAATCAGTCGTGAAAAACTGTCCCACATGCATTTTTAATTTTTAAACCAGATTTCTTAAAAAAATGAGGCTTATTTAGTCATTCTACCAGACTTATTTCTTCACCATAACAATTTTGAGTCTTGGCCAATTTCAACTGTATAAAAACGAAGATGCACAATCTAAAAAATACCAATACTCTATACAATGAAAAAGAGTAGTGGTTGCTAAAAAGTCAGAGCGTACATACTAATATCTTCAAGAATGTAAAAGGCCACAATATGAATTCAAGAGACTGTTTGGCCTGCCAGCTGGCCAAGTCGCTCACTTACTAATCATCCAAACAGCACATATGTAGCTCTAAATCAATGGTAATACATCCTGTCTCTTGCCCATCTAGTACCTAAAAAAAAGAAAAATGGGTTGAAGGAAAAGAAATAGAGAATGAAGAAAATTGAAAATTAAGTGATGGTGAGGACATGGTGGCATAAGATAGTGATATCCTACGGTTGTAGAATGTATATGAATATGTTGGTGTAGAGCTTGCAGAATGTTTGATTGACCAATCTGTATTTTTTGTTGGTGGACTCTTTGTGGGCTATATTTTCCCCATTTTTATCCATTGAGATCTCTAATGATCCCATTCATTTTTCTTTATTTCCAGTTTTCATATGTGGGTTGTTATGGTTTATTTCATGTATACATACAGCATGCCTTGCCTGAGGCCCTTCCTAATTCCTGCAGCTTTTGTTTTTAGGAGCTGTTGTGTTTCCACACCACCACAGGTATGTACCTTGCTGGAGTGATGGTTGTTACCAAGCTTAATATGTTATAATCCCCCCAGCATGAAGAGCTTGATGTTCCTGATTTAAGTGGCCAGCTTAGCAAGGATGTATCAGGAAGAAGTTGGCAGACCTGTTTCCCAGGGGCAGCAGAGCTGAGCAGAACCCCAGTGTGGAGGCAGGGTAGGGCAAGTATGGCTCCTGATGTGTCACACCATCAAGGTCCTTGACAGTGGCCAGGGCCAGCCAACAGTCCTGTGAATCTGGGAAAATGAGAGATCCAGCTAAGTGTTCCCTCCCGACAGGGGAGGTTAGGGCTGGAAAGGCCAGGCATGGTGACAGCACAGCCCAGACCATGCATGTGCTCAAGTACAGCTCCTGAGGCCAAGCAGGGAGGACCTGGGCCAAGGTCCCAGCACAGCTGGTACATCGCTCTCTGTACCACTGGAGAGATGTCCTAGCAGAGAGGAAGCTCAGCACCTCGGTGGTGTCTGGACTGAGACCTCACCGCCGGAGATGAAATTTAAACAAATGCAAAATTGGGTTATTGATGTCTTTTCCCCATGTTGGTTTGTTTGCTTGTTTTTTTGGTGGTTTGTTTTTCATGATATCAATTTAAGTTTCATTAGAGGCATGGAATATGGGGTGAGAACAGCAAAACTAGGCCAGTGCCTAGGCACTACTAGTTAAGCTGGTCACTCATTCCCCACTTCCAGTAGGGTAAAGAGGAGAACCAAAAAAGGAAAAGCCCATGGGTTGGGGTAAGAACAGATTAGTAATTGGAAACCATCATGATGATGATGATGATGATGATGATGATGATGATGATGACGATGATGATAACAATAAACGGCAGTAACAGTATAGATGCATCATTATTAAAAACTGTACATATAATATTAATACTATATGATTAGGATAATAATTAAACAGGTGTTGAAATACCAGAGGTGATGAGGACTTTCATTATGTGTAGAAACCCTTGCAACATGCCCTTCCGTTACCTTACTGGAAGATGACAGTTGTCTTAAGGCTAACAGGTACAGCAAGTTAAAAATATCACTTCTCATTTTGGCCGACATTTTCAAGGGCAGTAATTTCCATCGTAAATGGTGACATCTGACATACCTCATTTCCTGCAAATGTAGGATGTTAGTGTAAGATGGTGAAAAATGGGTCCTGTAAGGCTGATAATAGCCCTGTAGTTTATTGATAACCTTGAATGGGAGATAGCTGGGTATCTGAAGATAGATTTCTTTTTACCCTTTTCTCATTCGGTTTTTCCATGTTAAAGTTCTCAGATCATAGAAAATTTCCAAACACAAATGTTACTAAGGAATCTTCAGCAGCTCTCTTTTGGAATTAAAATATCACTTGTGATATATTACAGATGATCACACTTTTTCGTTTTGTTTTTAATTTAATTTTTGTGTTTTATTTTGTATCTTTTTTTAATGAAACATCACTTTAGACAACATTGATTACAGCTGAATATGTTCCACAAAATTTGTTTCCCCATTAGGGAAAAAAAACCCCAAACACTATTAATTTCAAGCAGATCTAACATTTGCATCTGTACTTTAGATTGAGGATCATCTGTCATTATACCATTTGCATGTTTACACAATCTTTCACCTGGCTGGTATTAAAGAAAGGCTCACAAAGACTTCACTCATTTGTTCAGTGTTTGTCTGTTTCCTTGCACAGAGAGAGAAAATTATGAAAAGGGAAGTCACAGCAACAGTACCAGGCATTTCAACACCATTTTTAAGGTGAATAGGGGTTTAATAGCAGTCTTACACTCAAACATTTCCATCATTCCAAGTAAAAACATTTTTGTACTTAGATATTTTGAGTAATTGTCTTTAAGTATAAATGTATTTGTGAGCAATCACACAGAAATAAAAGTGATTCAATTTAATAATCTTCCTAATAGATGGTGATAGACAATTTGAAGTAGCCTGAGATTGTCACAGTGTTTTAAATTCTCTGATATTCATTTTCACTGTGAAATGCCTGCGGATCAAAGAAAACTCAATGCCCCAGACAAAAGATCATGAAAATATGTACTGTTCTTTTTCTTTTTTTCTTTTCAGCAGATTTAGAAACTATGAAAAGACCTTATTATTGAAGGAAACTCAAAGTCAGCACAACTCCTTGAACAGGCAATTTAATACTACACAAAATTACAGATGAACAAAAAAAGGTAGAAGAATTTGCAGTAAATATATACGTTCTGTTCAGATGTTTGGGAGGGGTTTTTTCCCCTTTACTTTTTGTGGAAAAATTCAGAACAGTATGTTAGTGCTTAGAAAGAAGAGTGTAGGAGAAAATAAGACTAAATGCATCCTGGAAAATCCGTCAGCAATTTATAAAAGCAATTGCTAACTCATTTGTGTGTTTGTGTGTGTCAACGTGTGAATATATGTCAGTGTTTGTGTGCATTGTGTAAAGTGAAAAACATAAAAGGAATTACCTTTATCAGGATTCAGTCTGGACCCTTCTGCATTCTAATTCAGCTGTTTCATCAGCTGATGCATTAAACATGCTGCTTTTCTGTGAAAATATCACTGTCAGCCTATCCTTCTCCCTGAGAATAAAATCCTAGCAGCCTCTTCAATGGCCTACTCATATATTACTTAGCTAAATAACAGAAACATTTACAACATTAATGTATTCAGTGTTCAATCTTCCTGGCTTTAATTAGCCATCTTGAAGACTGGGCATTACTTTTTGATTAAAAAGCATTTCCTGAAATGAGGGGAAAATCCTCTGGGAAGCCCTGTTTCCAGACTCATAATTTCTTCTTATGTTAATCAGGTCTTTGCAGTGTGTGTTGACTACACTAAAGATAAAAGACACCAAAACAGACCAGACAGAAGGCAACATTTTAAAAAAATATTTAATTAGCATCTATTATTTGCAAGCCTATATGATATCCCAATTTAGATACTACCATCACTTTAAAACTATTACACCCCAGTTGAGACTGCACCAAGCTGTCAGCTAAGCTGATTTATTCTTTACTTGCTTAAATTAAAAAGTTATTTTGCTAAAAATGAGAAGTTATTTGTGAGCGCTGTTTTTATTTGAAGTCCAAGTCCCATACATTAATTAAGTTTGCAGCCAAGGATAGAATCCTTATTATACAGTATAAAAAGAACATTTTTCAGCAGCCAATTATCATGCTACCTATTTTGAAACAGAACCCTTTAGAGGAAATATATAATTGAAACTATTCTGTGTGCTTGTTAAATAGCTATGGTCCTCAAATGAACAGAAATGAGTTAATCAAAAGGCATTCTAGAACCTTTGAAATTAATGGTAGGCTTCTACAGACTAAAATAAAGAATGTGTTTCACCCATGATGAAACACACTGATTTGTGCTCAAGTGTCTGTTCTTTAGCATATCAAAAAAAAAAATGTAGTGAATTTGTTGCTTAAGGGAACTGCAAAAGTGGGGAGGTATTGAAGAATCCTTGAATAAAAGAGTGTATAAGAGTATAAAAGAATAAAACTCGCTAGTACTGTATTAGTACTCCTTAAAGAGTATGGTTGCTGACCAACCTTAAGAAGACATGAAAAGACAGAACTAAAATGTGGCTTGCATCAACTGTTACAAATTAACTGGTCATAAACTTTATGAGGTCATAAACAGAGGATCACTGACCATTCAGTCTCACATTTTGAAAAAGGAAGACCTAGACTCTGGAAAATGAGTCCTCAGCTGACAGTGTACCCATGCGTATGCGTGTACAAAGGTCCTTCCTCCTGCAGGATATAGCTCCTCAGCGCAGTGAAGTCGGCCATGCAACACTGCATTTCTCTGCAGGCCTTGACTTAGCACTTCTGGTTGATATCAGCCAGTCTAGATGAAAATTTAGATATTTTTAAAATTGTTTGGCCACTGCAAGTAATCTGGAATATCACAACTAAAGGTAGCAGTATAGAAATTTGAGCACAGCTAGTCTCCACATCTGAAGGAAGAGAAAGATAAAATTCACATGTTTATCAGCCTAGTGGATCCAGAACAACAAGAATGTTGTGCTTTAAATTCCAACTAGATTTCAAACCTGATGGGACAAGAAGTACAGAGACTACACTTCCCTTGCTGGATTCCAACAAAACCTTTCTCCTCCTTAGCAAATTTAAATCATATGATATATTTTCATCTTCCAAGTCCTGACTGCTGATTGCAAATAATACAAGTAACAATTTTTATGCACATACCTAAATTTCATAGTCTCAAAATTCTGGTGTGTTTTTCATAGCATGTGTGAAGAGCAATATGAAAACATAATAATTCAAGTTCTTGTGACTGTTCATGGCGACCAGAAAAGATGCATAGTCTTTCAAGGGACAGAGCCTCTTTCATATTAACTCAAAAAGAAAAAATAAACCCATCCATTTATTTCAGTAATAACCAGAGATTTCTGAGGAGCAAAAACCAGAACACATCCTGAAAGATCTCATTTGGAAAATGAAAACAGCAGTTTGTGTCTGCTTTCTGGTGCCCTTCATTCTCCAGAGCATGACAAAAAGAAATTATCATTTTCATGTTAAGGACTTTGCATGTCTATAAAGAATGGATTCTTATTGGGCACAAAATCAATTTGTATCTGTAAACTGTTATTTTAACAACTTCTTTTGTAAATTTGAATCAATGGTAATGGATATGTGGCAAAATCAAACACAAAAATGAAAACAGTGAGCCGAGTTTCCTACCACCTTCTACTGTTTGAATGTGTTTTGCAAAAACAAGGTAGAACACTAGCAAATCACATTAATTGCTACAGATATATCAAAAATAGAAATGGTTTAAACCTGAACAAAAGAAGGAAATAAAATTTTACGTGTCTTGTAATGCAAGTGAGGCAAGTGATGGCACTTTTGTGCTTCCTCAGCATGCATATAAATCACTGCACAGAACTTGGTGCAGACACAAATTGGAGTTCTGCCATGCCTCCCTGCTACGCTAATATAACTTAGGAAGTTCAACTGGTCTTCAGGTGGCAGGCGATTTGCATCATTCTGAAAGCTCTTACCATCCTATTTCAACCTTACAAAATTAAAATCAAGGCCTACATATTCAATAGGATTCATTATTTACCTAAAATAAAATCCAAGGCACATGCAGTATATTTTCAAGTTGTGAGATACTGCAATTGTTGCTGGTGTTCTCTTATTTGATACTTATTGTTAATTCAACCTTAGAATGATAGGAAAACTGGTAAAATTGCTTTGCATATATTTCATTATACTGTTCTCAGGTTGCTCAGATGCTTCAGCAACTGCTTAGAGCAAATTGTTTTCTCTGAGGTTGTCTGGAACAATAGTAGCAGAGTTTTCTAAGGCTTATAAAATTATTTATCATATACGGGAAAAAAAAATGCAGTTTCGAGCCTAGAAAGCTGAATTTTCGTAACATCACATTGTGAGGCCAAACCTAATAATCAATGTATCAAAACCTACCCTAAAGGACTAAAGATTTGGGAAAACTGGGCCTAACTGCTGCTTATTGATAAATGGAACAGTGATATAGTTCTCAGATAATGAAACACTAAACAAAATCTGTAATAAAAACTATTTTCAGGTTTTGAGTAGCTTTCCTTTCTTTAGACAATTGTATTTGCAGTCAGAAATGCCTAAGTCATTGAGTACTAAGCGCTACAAACTAGAGTCAAGTCCGCTTTTTAAAAGGAAGATTAACACACTTAGCCTTTATTCTGCTCATGAGATGCATACAGGTTTCCCTCTTGGTGTATTATTATTTGTCGCTGGTTTGTTTATAAATTAACTCTTTTGTTTGTATGTTCTAATACTGATGATGTCTGCATTAGGAACCATTTTCTGTAATATTATTCATATGCATTTCTTATTCAACCAGTAATATTTAGTCAGATTGATAATGACTGATCAGGTCAGTCTTTAATTACAGTTCATCTATTCCTTAGTGGACAACTTTCACATTTTTAGGAGTGCATTTCAAATCTTAAATCCGTATTTTAACATAGGTGAGTTTAAATGTGATTTTACATGAAACTTGTGAATTAGCCTCAGTGGAAAAGGACAAACCCATCCAAATCACATGCAATTGCAGTGAGCGCTAGCTACTTTAGCAGCCGAAGAAAAAGCCTCCTCAGTCCTGATTCTGAAATAAGCCCCTCATGTGATGGCACATGATGATGCTGGCACATACATAGATCTCCAAAGGTGATCTGCTCCTGTTGTGGTTGTTGCAGCATTAGCATCATAATCCATAATTTCATTATGTTTTCTCATTAACTCATACACGAATCATTTGCCTGTTGCAATCTTCAGAAACAAAATGGGCTTAGTGTTCTCTATGAAGCATACTGAAAACAAACAAACAGAAAATGTGTTTTCATTAATAGAGCTGCCAAATTTTGTTCATATTGACTTTCAAGGACCATATTTCTCTTATTTTGCAATTATTTAAACACCTGCAGAGATGAGCTGGTTGCAACATGAAATATGAAGTTGTTTTAATTCACAGGTTTGGAAAAAGCAATATGTTTTCATATTAGGGAATATGTCTTGTTTATCTTTGTTCCAAAAATGCTATTTTCTCCAAATTTGAAAATTTATTTTTCATTTCATTTAATCTGGTTTTTTAATAAATAAAAATTACCACTGTCCACAGCTTTTATTTTAATGGGGTTTTTATTCTCCTCCTTTTTCCTCTTTATTGCATTTCAAGTTTATGTATGGAAATATTTTGAAACAAATAAGTAAACTACCAGTAAATCTTCATCTATCATGTTTAAACATTCCAAATCTTTTCTGAAAAGGGAGAGTTTAATTTTTTAGTTTCCTGATCATTTATTTTCCTATAGTTTAAGAAAAAGAAATCTAAGATACCTTTTTTTAAAATTCCTTTGTATGGATCTAAACACTTATTATTCTCCATTAATTGAAAAAGTTTGACTTGCTAGGATACACAGCTTTCTACATAGTGTTTCTTATCCAATAAATACTCAAAATATTATTGTATTGTTCAGTTTTTTTTCCTCAACACTTCCCTCGATAACTGCCTGCAATTTTAAACTCAAATTGCATTTTTCCAGGATGATGGGAGTGGCAAGTTTTATATAAAAAAGGATGAGAACTTCTTGTGCTTTAGAGGAAGGCTGTGGGAGAGTTTCCTTTCTTTTTTTTTTCCTTTATTTCTCATGGCAGTCCTGACTATTCGAATAACTTGGGAAATACTAACCCCCCACCATGAAGAAAGAGTGATGATTAAACAGTGATCCAAAGAGTTCTTTGAAATTGTTTATAATTTATTTTGGATGTGTTCATGACTATTTCCTACTAAAGAGAATCATGACGCAGATTCTAAAGAAAAACTGATGAAATACTCCTATTTCTGCTTACACAGAGCAATCTCCAATGAAGCTTCAGCTCTGTCTAAGAAGTAATGTGGTTCAAAAGTGATCTCAAGTAGCAGTTCTTTTTTACAATATTTGGCACAATCAATCAACTGAAATTAGGAAAACTCATGGCTATTTATAGAGGCTCTGAAAATGGCTTACTACTACCTCCCTGGAGTGGCATATATGTTATGATATTGCTGAGGGTTTGCAAAAACTGATGAGTTACTTCAGATATTTATTCTTTACTCTCCTTATGTTTCCTTGTGTCCAACAGGAAGGGAGATTCCTTGTGTCCTTTGCCAAGGTAATTTTTTTTAACTTTTTAAAAATTCAATTAATGTTTTTAAAGAGAAAATGTTTGAGCGAGCTCACTGCAGGGAACTCCATACATCTCATCCCATTTATTTCCTAATCTCACAAAATGGAGGTGCAGAGCTGTTATATTTACTTTGTAATCAGGCAGAGAGTGTCAGACTACAATTTGGATCTAGTCTGAATATTTTCTATTCACCTTATTTAATAAACTGTCACTTGAAAGAGGGAATGATAAGCTTTCACACAATGTATCAAAGGAATGCTGTGCCTTCTCCCTTTATTATTCATGGTACATTTGAAGTTAATGAAGCGTAACCTCTGAGCTGATATTTTTATAGATGAAAGAGACATCACGTTACATATTCTATTTTTTTCATCAGCTTCTCTGAAACCGACACAAAACACGATTGCCTTGCACTTAATATCTCACTATTGATAGGCACTCTTGCTGATGTCTTTTCTAATAGTCTTCTATTTCCTCTATATTTAAGGTTCTAACTATGAATGAAAGGACAAGGGTGAAATGGATGGAGAATAGTAGTATATTTTAATTAAACTTTATTGTGGACATAGTCCTGGCTGTTCATTTTTTTCTACATTTTCATTTTTCCCCTCCATATCATATGATGCCTTCTTTCCTTACTGGTTTTTTTTTTGTTCTTTTTTTTTTTTTTTTTTTTTTAGGAATTGTATCATCAGCCAGCTCGGATGTTATGACGGTGAACAAAAAGCCCATCCAGATAATAACTTCAGGTAAAACTCCAGTTTCACAGCATACAAGTCTGTTTCATATATTAAAACAAATCAAAAAGAATAATGCATGACATAACAAGAATAATAAAATGCCGATTGCCATGCTAGTATGAGGCCAAGAATATAGTCCAAGCAAATTGTACTTTAGGGCATGTATTTTTGTAGGGGAATATTGTACTATCCTACTATCTCTTGTTTGTAGAGGAAAAAGAAATAATTATACATTTAAATTTCAATCCTGATTAATAAAAGAGAGTAAAATATAAATCGCTGCAATGACTTCTTAATTATGTAAGTTCTGCTACAGAGAATTGTGCAACGGCATTTTCTCAAGAAACAACTCCAGAAATTTCAGCCTCTGTGGACAGTAAAACTTGTCCAGTAGAACATGCCTACTAAATAACAAACACAGGGCAAATTTGACTCCAGTTTTCTTCTTGGATGTTGCTGGAGGTAAAATAGTGGAGAAACGGACCTTTGCACTGGCCTGACATGGTCATTCTTGTGACCTTAAACCAAATTCTACCATGGAAAATGCCAACAGAGCATTGAAGAACATTTTCAGTGAAGGGAATATGCTGCCATTTTTAAAGATGACTCACACTGCATTTCATTAAGATTTTCTAATAGCATGTCAGTTTTTAGGACATATCTGTTAAAAGGGAAAAACAAACTTGTTGCTCAACTTCACAGGTGAACCACAGGAAATGGCTCTCCAACTATTTGATGCTGAATGGGATCTTAAGTTTTCCAGAAATTTCAGATAAAGCACTTTCTCTTTTTCTTCTTTCTTTTTTGTTTGTTTGTTTGTATGGGTTTGGGAGTTTGGTCTTTTGTGGGGGTTTGGGGTTTTGTTTGTCTGTTTGTTTTCTTGTTTTGTTTTCTCTCTACACAAGCAAAGTTGAAAAATCCAGATTTCTAAAGCCACGCATCGTAAGGGTACAGTAACATTTCATACAGGATAAAATTCAAATCTGGTGAGTGAGACAGACTGGAGGTACAAATCTGAAAACAAGACTCCCCTCTGTCAGTTAAATGCTTGCAATTTGATTTTCCCTCTGATCTTGCTGCTAGCAATTCTAACAATAATGATATTTCCTTGGCTTGCAGAAAACTTCACACATTCTGCCCATTCCACTTCCCTTTCTGTGTTTGTTTTCTACGTGCTCCCAGTATCTGTTGATGCTACAGGCTCTATACACTTGCTTGATCTATGCCCCCTGCATTTCCCCATCCTCTTCCCCTGAGCTTATTCCATATGAATTTAGCGAGGTATTTTTAAAGAACACATCTTTCTCGAGATCCACTTCACTTGGTGGGCAGCATCACATGTGGTGTGCACATAGCAACTGCTATACAAGTGCAGGCCAACAAACTGTCTGGCACAACACGAGAAACAAAATTCAGTCTTTGCAATTACATTCTTCTCTTACACCCAGGGCTATTATGTGTGTCCCCTTAGAAGCTGACCTTGGTTTCTTTTCTCCTTATGAGTCATTCCAAAATTAGAAGAGCAAGAAATGCTGTTGAGGTAGGGTTTCGTTTGTTTTTGTTCAGCTCGGGTTTTTTTGGGTGAAAAGCACCAGACTGAAGACCAAGAAAAACACACATTTTTTTGTTTCTGACTAAGACCATGCATGTCTGTGAAGATGTTTATGTAGCATTCTATCTGCATTGTCTTTATTACATACTTCAATAGGAAGATTCTATGGATATTAAGAGCAAAAAAGGATGTGAAGAGTCTTCAAGAAAAGCCACCTTCTAGGAAAAAAGATTGAGGTTGCATACATAAATCCAAGACAGAATTTTAGTTGTTGCAAGGACAACCAGCATGTTTTCTCCAATGTGTATTTCTAGGTCATATATATCTACATGTTTTCAGTAATAAAAATCTGGTGTACTACTAGTTTTTCCATAGCCAAACATAAAATAATGTACAGTTTGACTATTTTTGTTTCTTTTTTTTTTTGATACTCAGAAAATACAGAACTGAGAACATAAGATGAAAAAACCTCCCAGCCACATATAAAGGAATGCATTGACTATTACAATGATGGGTCATATCAAATAAAAACATTGTCATTTTATGTTTTGGAGATGTCAGTTGTACTTATTTGATACTCCTAATAGTTTTGTTTTATTCTCTTCTATTTTCACTCTCCTAGCACTCTTAAAGTACTTGATTAAGAAACTACTTGTTTTGGTTTTGCCTGTGCTTTTTGGTTGGTATATTTGAGGAAAAAATCCCTTTATGACTTCTATGGTGACTGAAGTGTGATTCAGAAGTTCAGAGTCTTATTAGTTTACAAGTTCCATGATAATTTTTGTATGCAAATACATATGCATACATATATTTTGTATTTACTTTCTCTCCATGAGAAGAATGAGAGATCCATGTACACTTTTTCTTCCATCAACTCATACATAAATTTACTGAGCACTGCTCTTAGCCCTATCTGTCAAAGATTCAGAATTATAATGCTGTTTGGAGCAATATCAATCAATGAGCTACAAGTTTTACAAAACAAAATTGAATAGAAATGCTGCAAGCCATGTAATTTTGAATCTCAGTTCATAAGCCAACCAATTCAAATTTTTAAATAATTATTTATTTTCATTTTTCTGTTAGAACGTAACAGTTTGTAAGACTTTATACATGGATTTGGATATATGCTATCTCCACGGTTACACTTAATTTTAACTATCAACCTCTCACTCTCACCACTGATCAAAGACACAAAGAGAGAGATGCTTCATTTGACTGGAAAGTTAAAATTTTGTTCTTCAAGGTCATTTTATTTTCCTTTCTCCATATGAGTCACTAAGATACTATTTTGATTTTTGTAAATGAATGCAAACACCAGAGAGTAATAGATAGGAGCAACAGTAAATCCATGAAGGTCAAAGTAGTACTCTATATTTCTGCAATGTGTCTAATTGTTTTTTTAATCTGATTTTAAGAAGTAATTTCTTTCACAGACAGTTACAGAAATGGGTATAGAGTGATGGTAGTATTTTCTTTGTTACCTGTATGTTTTCTTTTAATTAATTAATTTACCATATTGTGATTTCTGACACAATTTTGGCACTTTTTAGGAAAACACATTTTATAAAGATACTTCTTCAAAGACTTTTTAATGCTCTGATTCCACATCAAGAAGAGTCTGAGGGCTCATGGAACACTCAGCCCTACACATCTGCATAGAGTGAACATCAGCAAAATATGGTTTTATCAGGTCACTGGAATATTTCATGACCAGTTCTACGAAATTATGCATAAAATTCTCATTTCACTCAAGGTGTCAATATAATCCACAGAAATGGGCAAGTAATGGACACTGGGTGGACTACCCGATTTCCCATGGGTAATGTGCACTTTGTGCAGATATTATTTCTCCATATCGAGAGATGAAATGCCAGATGTATGAGCAATATAGTTAAATCACTTTGAAGATTATCACTTATAATAAAATATTTTTCCCATAAATAATGAGTGGATCAACACTCAATGCAAAAGTAAAAGAATTTTTTTAGAGTTGGGTTTGCCTGGGAGTGATTAATGAATTGTTTAAACCTCCCTCCACAACAGACATGGAGACATGTCAGACATGAGGAGATAGAAAATACAGCATAATAAGAATTTGGCTTCTCTATTGACGCAGATTCTTGACCACTTCTTGCTTCAGACTTCACTTCCAATATGTATAAACCTCTCTTTCTGAAGAAAGAAGACATGGAATTTTAATAAGGCAGGATTGGTTGTTTAAAATCCCATGTTAACCAGAAAAAACTGATCAGCAGCTTAGGTGTGAAAGTTCTAAGAGACAGAAAATTAGTGACATGATGAAATACTGGATATTTTGTCTCCTATCTTTTCAGCTCCCTTCTTGCCTTCTCCTTACCTCTCTTCCTTCCTCTCTTCCTGCCTTTCTTCTTTACTGCTTTTCATTTTCCCCTCTTTTTTAGAAAGGTGTGATACATGCAAGAATAAGACCATATGCAAAAAATCTTCATACTAAGACTTGCAGCCTGAAAAATAGAACTATTACTTCTGCTTCTCTCCAGGGTGCAGAGATGCTCTAAAACTTCCTCATACACTATCTGATTCTGTTCCAGAGTGTACACTGTGAATTTCAAACACAAAAGCTTTTCTAGCTCCATGCTATCTTCCAGTCTATGTAATTCTGGAAGATTTGAGACTTAACTGCTTTATCTGCAGCTGTTTTTAATGGAAAAAAGAGCTTCAGTTAAATGTTTAATGCTCCCAGAAAATATAAAGTCTACTCCAAGGATATAAGTAAGGTATTGCTAATGTCTTTGGCATTTCCTATTGGACTGCTTGGGAGAGCACAAATTGAAATTTCACTTACTAAGGGAATTAATATGGCATTCCCTGCTTCCTTCTTAAGATTCTTCTATAATCTTGATGTCTTTCTCCATTTCTCTGACACTTTTGATTTCAGTGAAAATGCAAAAAAAAAAAAGTGATTGAATGA
>VXBT01013887.1:245-25382 GCA_013400235.1 Oriolus oriolus
CTGCACAGTGGAGGATGGGCAGTCACTGCACCTCTGACCAGAGGCTTTCTAAGATACCCAAAGCCTCTCCTTCCTCCACCCCTTGGCTCGAGGGTCTGTGTGAGCCTGGCAGCTGATAGCCCTGGGGCTGTGGTCTCCACCTTGGAGTTGTTAAGCCTGTGCTCTGTGAAATGTCCCCAGCCCTGAGTTGTTACTTTATCTTATCTTCATCAGCAAGCAGTGTAAGGCCTCAGTCAGGGTGCAGTAGTTTTTCTCTGCAGCTTTTGTAATACAGTTTTAAAAGTCCTTCAAGAAAATGTTTAAGTCATAATTTATAATATTTCAGTCTCTGACAGCACTACAGTGGAGTGTGTATGGCAGCCTAGTTTGAATGCAAAGGAGCAACTGAAGATATCTACAAATTGTTCCAGAGACAGTAAGGAAAGAGTGTGGTGGAGGGAAGGAGTGGCTAACCAAAAGTGGGAGTGAGATGGACAGAACCTAGCACAGCCCTGTACTCTCCCATTGGAGGACTGACACTGGCTGGGCTAGCAGACAGATGAACAATTGCATAGCAAAGTAGGTGAGGAGGAGACAGGAGACACATTTGCCAAAAATCGACAGACATAGTTTTATATGGACATAAAACTTCAGTTGCAGCAACAGTAATGGATTCTAAGTCCTAAAATATAGCCTGATATATGTAAAAGCCATGCTAAACAGCTTGGAGTTCAAGTGATCAAATTTGGAAGGTGAGGAACTTTTAGGAAAAGAAAACAAAGAACAGTCAGTCACACAGTGAAAGTATTTACACCTGAATGTGATATTCATCAATGAATGCAAAATTCTTCACTTCATCAGTAGTCTCAGGAAGACCACAGGCATTCCTTTTTAACACTAACATCTGGTGTTTGACGTGGAAAATTCTCAGGAAACAGTTGCTTCATACATTTAGTGTAACTTTCATTCAAACTGAGTCAAAATACTCAGGACAAAACAAATTCAACTCTGTAACACTGATACCCAGCACCAAGACAATTATTTTAGTTTGTGATGCAGGAAATCATACTATTAAATTAATGCAACTCATTTCCAAAAAATATAACATGTTGACAGATGCACCTCTTACAGAGAGAAAAGTCTATCTAGCATCTAACATGCAAATGAATATCTATTGTTTCATACTGAAATAAGAGGAGAAGGCAACATTTTAACATGTAGGAAAATAAACTGAATGTTATTATTTTCAGCATAAACATATTGTTGGAGAATAGAAACATCCATGTACATAGTAAGGTAATACATTCCTTCTGGAGCAAAAGGAAGTAAGATAACAATGTTTCCAATAATCAATACTTATAGAGAAGGGGGAGGGGGAGTGAGATGGAGATTGTCCATGAAATCCAGGTAGGCCATTATATCATCAGAGTGTAACAACCAGAATTTAGATAAAAAGGAGAATGAAGTTTTTCACGGGTTCTTCAAAAACACCAACCATTTGCCCCCACACAGCCAAAATCAAACCACGAAATTGCATAGTAATGATAAGCATATTATACAAAGCTTATGGACTATCACATCTGTATTACAAAGAAAATTGATTCATACAGTAGTCTTGTCCCTATAGTTTATGTACTGCAAACAAAATATTTCCATAAGCAATGTTAAAAATCCATGTACTTAATAAACTGCTACTAAAGGCACTAACAACAGAAACAGAAGTTTTACGTTAGTAATAACATCTACCCTAATTAGTATGTTTGTGTTGTGAGTACAATTATTTAGGAGGGCTGGGGAGAGGAGAAGGGAGGAGGTTGTGGAAAAACCCTCCAAACCCCAAACGAAAGACAGCAACTATTTTGTGTCTGATCCAAAGCCTTTGAAGCTAACAGCAAGTCTTCAATTAAAATACAAAAGACCCTTTTTAGGGGCCCTTTTTATGATTTAGTGCATTTGCTCAGATTAAATCTCCAGTGCATACAGAGGGGTTTTTTTAGATATTTTCCACTATGTACTAGGAAGTACATTTTCCAAATGTACTAGGAAGTACATTTTCAAAATAAATGAAGGCAAAGTTCACAAGCGTAGATTTAGGATTGTCAGGTAAGAAAAACCTTTATATTTTTCATAATTAGGAAATACAGATATGACTGTTCCTCTGTAGATGCAGACGTGTTTACTCAAAAATTCTACTTGATTCAGAAATTACATCTTTCTTTTCCTGCCACACAGTTCAAAAGTACAAGGACTATTACGTTTAAAATTTCCCTAATAAATAAGTGTATTCACTAGAACAATGTTTCGTGTATTACTTCAGCAAGAATGCTGTCTTGTATCCATCTAGTGAGTTACTCTGGGAAAACTGCTGGTCCAATTAAATACTCACTGTTAACTAAAGCCTCAAAACTACCAGCCTTTCAAAAACTGCCTTTCACTTACTGTTGGTGTGAAAAATATTTTCAATATAAATCTAAAAAGAAGAACAAAACCAAAACTAGCATTGTGACTCTTCTACCCTTGCTCCTTTTTTGCTTACTGATGAGAGAGAGGCTGTGAATTCACAGACTAATCTAAGGCCATCACCTGTGTAATTTAAAAAGGACATGAATGTGAGAAAAGCTGTTTTGATAACGTGATTGAAACACACTTTTGAAAGAAATAAATTTAATACATATTTAGCCCTGTAACTTCATCCTCCTTCTTCCTATCTGCCCTGGGCAGAAACACCTTTCTACCTTTTTCTCATGTCCTTTTTGCCCAACAACTTCCTTAGTCCCACACCAGAGATCCAGTGAATTCAAAAAAGAAGTCTGGGAAACAGGGTCTTCTCACACGTGCATCAGTCAAAGTCTTGTTTGATAAATCACAGAAAACCTTTTCATATTACTGTTAGTATTTTGGTTGGTTCCCCTATCCCAAGTTCATTTAAGCCATATACGTAAAGTGCCATAGATATTAAGTTCACTCACCCCAAAACTTCTAACTATAATGTATCAGTCTTTGGGCACCTGTTAAAAATATCTCAACCAGAAGCCATACAGCACTAATGTCAACCCTCCAAAATCACGTTAAGCTGAGTCGTCCTCATCAGGCATCTTAGATTTTAAGTGATCAAACTCATACTGTGTACCCAGTTGCTCAGTCAAATCCTGGCATGTCTCCCAACAGCTGTGCATGAGCCGCCTGAGATCCTATTTCTAAAGTCTTTGAATTCCTTTTGAATTCCAAACAAGACAAAGTTGGTTCCTGTACATGAAGCAATCCAAAATAAGCTCACCAGACCTTAAATTAGGGGGAAAAAAACCCCAACCTTGTAAGAGCTACTAATGACTTACATTTCTGGCCTACAAAAAATTTCTCAACATGCTTAGAAACTATGGCAAGCTTTTCAGAGGGATGTGGCATGGCCCCAAAAAACTCTGAGGATCATAATATACTCAAAATTTGCTGTGCAGAATCTTCTTTGCAGACAAGCATCTGCATGATTCAAACACAACAGGATTTAATCAATGGGATGGAAATACAAGACTTAACAGGAAAAGGTGGCATTCTTGTCAAGGACCACAGATTAAAGATTAGTGTAAAAGAAGGGAATACTATGCTCCTAAGGTTATGTGAGGATTGCACCTGGAAGAAAAAAATATAGGTAGTACTTATCATCTGTTGGTACTTCTGCAAGTCAGAAGCATGTGCTCAACTAAATCTTCAATAATAACGTCTGCTGGTACTCCATTCTTCACTTAAAGTAAAATACAATAGCTAATTTCCAGTTCAACCCTGCTCCCCCAAATCAGACAGCTGCTGAATTTTGAAACACGTAGACTTTATTTGTTAGAAAAAATAAGAAGTATTTTGACTTGAGGCAAGGTGACATATTGCTGCTTGTGGCAGAGTTCCATTATGCTGGAATTCTGCCATTTTCAAGTGTTTAAAACACAGGGACTCTTTTCTCATGTGCTAAACACCAAAGACTTACTGGAAGAAAAGCTAAATGAGATGCTACAGTGAGTTTGTCAATACCTGTTAGCCAAGGCAACAAAACTAACTGTGGTTATGAAAGTGTTTGCAGGTGGACCAACATCCTCTTTTCCAGAGGAAACAGCCCAGATTACATGCGTAAGTTTCTAATACTGGAAAAACATTAATATATATTAACTTATCTATCCTGCCTATCTTCACCTATCTGAATTACCTTAAATCTTGTTAGCAACAAATTGAAGATAACAGTTAAGACTTTGTCATTCTCAATTCAGTTTTCTGGTTGTAATGAACAGCATTATTAGGATTAGGTTCCAGTTTATAACTTCAGTGTCCTGGAGCACAACTGATGAACCAAGCTTCCCATAACAGTTCAGGAATATATGCTGCGTGCAACAGTTCAAAATGCCACCACAGCTGCAAATATGAGTTTAAAATATGAGTTCTATGACATGTTTTTCTAATTTTACTAAGGTCTGTCAAATATATTTCTGTACCAATGCACAACTTGGTACAGAAAGTTCACAAGGACTTGGAGAAAACCTAGAAAATACAGCTTCTGTTTTTCAACAGCTGTAAATACAACCAACAATAAAAAGCCAGATCAAAGTTGCATGGTAACATTTATTACAATTTTTACAACAGAATTTATCACCTGTGGGTAACAATGATACCAGCTGCAGCAATATTAAAACAGACTAAAAATATTTCAGCAGACGTGCACGAAGAACTGTTCACCTGCTGCTTCTTGTAATGCTTTTATAAAAAGTCTTGTGGCATGTGGCTGGTGACTCTTGCCAACTCCCCCTACAACTACATAAATCTGATCTGCTTATTATCAATACAGCCGTATTGACAGCTAAATCATAGGAACTCACAGTAAATTGCCACTTAGCACAATTTTATTGCACTTAACTGAAATATATGGAAACTCTTTTTAAACAGAAAGTATGCTTAACTTATTCTGAAAAATGTTGGGGAATCAATAAGGGAACATAAAATCTCAGTGAGCAGAAGCAATTAAACAAGTATCTTGACTACATGACCACTATGGAAAACTAATATTCAGCATTCCACAGTGAATTAAAAGCAGATTGCCTTTTGTCAATGAAAACAAACCTATTCTGAAAATGAAAACAGCCACAGGATGTTTTCCTTCAAATATTTTGAAACTTGAGTTAATGAAAAGGTAAATAGTGTGGTCTGCATTTCATGAGACTACAGAATATTGCTAGGGATAGAAAATATTTTTTTTTTTTATTTTATGTTTAATAACTAACTGTGGGATAAAATACTGGAAAATTAACTCATGGTGAAGCACAGAAGGGATGCCTTTTTTAGTTGGGGAAATGCTATGGCCAACCAAAAGCAACCAATGAAGTTATGATGGCACAGTCACCACTTGTCAATAGTACTGAAATAATTAATTGTACATATTCTTCTGCAGCAGTGAGGAGGTAAAAAACTTCCATGGGTTAAAAAAATCATCAGCATTCATCCATCAGCTTGATCTGAAATGCAAGTTCCATCCACTACAAAGTGTGAGATTAACAGAATTCCATTCCTCTGAAAAATGGGACCAGCAGCAGAAAGTAACAGAAACAACAAAGATCAAAACCCCCAAATAATTCCATGAAGATACTTGCATTATATGTTTTCAAGAATTAAAGCCAAATTAAAGTCTATTTTAAGACTAAGTAAATACGAGAAGCACAGCATCAGTTGTGACTATGAATATGTAAAAAATAATGGGGTGAAATAAACCAGTAAGATCAATTACATTCCTCAACATTCTCACCAATAAAAGTGCCCTCTTAGAAAATAAACTTCCAACTGTAAACCTATAAATTCCTTTAAAAAAATAACATCAATTATTTAATTTTGGTGCTCCTACACTTTATAAAATCAGCATAAGCCTGATGCATTTGAAATCTTGGCAGAAGAATCTACTGCGGTTAAGTGACAAAATGTCACTGTTTGAATTTAGCATCCCTCTTCAAGAATGAAATCCCTCTCCACGTGTCCTCACATACTCAAAATCTTCACGTCTGCACCATTTCTAACATTACAGTAACCTGTTTCTAACTACCTCATCTTCACACTGGAAAATCCTGGTCAAATAAATTTAAAAGAAGAATTAGCTTCATGTCAGTGCATCTGTGATGTTTTCCTTACTCTCTTCTATCATTGAGAGATGGAAAAACAGTTAAGATGCTTCTACCCAAACACTGCTCCAGAAATACCGAATTCCTATGATATTTTCCTATTAACTTGATTTTGCTGACATCAAATACTGAAAAACTTGCTGCATGCTATGGTACTACACCACACATGACTGCAATATGCAACAGCAGAGTTATATTACAAACTAATGATGCCATTACAGGAGTAAATGACCCAGTTCTACATTAAAACTTACCCTGTGTACTATAAACATTTCAGGTTTCAGCCTTCCTCAGTGGACCACCCATAGGAATTTAGGATTAAGTGAAAAAAACCACAAAACTTCATGCATTGACATTGTAAAATTCAGAACTGTTTTCTGGCATCACTAATGCAGCAGGTCCTTTGAAATGGTACTGCTCTCAACCTCAGCTGCTTATTTCAACAAGCGTCTTCCCACTTCTATGTCTTCATTTCATCTCTTACAGACATCACTAGTCAGACAGTTAATATTTGATACTGTACCATCAGCAAGCTTCAAGAGAAACATTACACTGAAACAAATGAGCCACAGGGGTGTTAGAATTCCACCTTTATTTCAAGCTAATGTTTGTCATGCTTTGTTTACATGTGGAAACTTCTCTCTGCATTTAAAAGCATTGAGAGCCTTTTTCCAACTGCTGTTGTAAGCTTACTTTGATTATTTACACTAATTGAATCATGTATATACACTATATAAACAAAACAAATCTATTTATAAATACTAAGAAATCACTACTATGCTTTCTGGTATTCTGTTCCAATTACTAGGGACTAGCCCACCAGACTAATGACAACTCACTTGTACTAGACAGATACTCATTTTTCTGTAGGTATGTCCCAGTGGAAAAAATTCCTCAGAAAACGAAGATCTACAATGAAGATACAACACAACAAATAGAACACACTGTGCCAAATCCATGTACTTGCACTCACATATGCATCTTTTCACACTCAGAGAAGCAGAGAAAGGAAAACAAAAACCAGCAAGTCTTACCTTTCTGCAGACACTTTCAAAATTAACTTCTGTCCTAAGAGCAAGTCTGGTAATTTCATCTGGTTTTATTTCCTGTAATGAAAGGTAAGTTTATTCTTCTTATGATCAGACTTTATGAAATCTTTCTAAGGTTCACCTTCCTCATAAAATTCTAACCATGGCACCTTGCTAATCTCTTAAAGGAAGAAAACCAGTTTGTCATATGGAGACTTTTTTGGTGTGTATGTGAACACTACATTTGTACTTACCTTTCCAAAACACTACCTTATACATAATTTAACGGTATATACTACTGCTGAAGGCAAGAGGGATTTTCCAAAGTATGCAGTAGGGTGGTTTTATTTGCAGAAATATTTCAATTGCCCTATTGCTTACTACAAATAAACTTTGGAAGAATTTAAATTCCTGACTTATCTTAGACTCTGAAGTTATATCAGAACTTATCAACGCATGTGAATCTGTAAGTTTAAGGCAATTAAAATAAAGCTAAGATGAAAAAAATATTATGTCTTTTCTAAAGAGACTGAATGCAGTTTGCATTCCTGGACTTAAGCATTTCCACTGGCAGCTGAAATAGAGGAATGAAAATCCTGGACAAGTGGATTTTTGTTAAAAGCTGAATATTTTACGAAAGATGCCCCCACAACAGATTTCTTGCTATTTTAAGACACATACTTTATGTAGATTGTATTATAAAATGCTTTATTAATCTCATCAACTGAATTAACTGAATATTATTTTCCTCCTAAGGTAGAGCAACAAAAAATCATGTTACATACCAGTTGTTTCCCAGATGGCCATTTTAAAAGCAGTTTAACTACTTGTATGCAGGACCTAAATAATTTCCACACATTTTGAAAAGTTAAACCTCTGTATAAAGTAACTTACTTATTCTGATAGCTTTCATGTTCAACCACTATACTGGATTTGTTAATTTCTTTTTTCCGTTGATTAACCATCCTTGATACCTATTCCAACACCTTCTTTTTAACACTACTGTTAAGTTCCATATTCTATCCCTTTTTTCTGGAGCAGTCCGTACACTTCCTTAAATATAATTTCAGGAAGAACCAAGTAGCTTACATTCTAATAGAAGGTCATACCTTGCATCTCAAAACCTTACGTTTTTCTTCTTTCTATAGGTAAGATACTTTACAGAGACGTGCAATTTATCTAGACCTTTAAGGTGTTGCATGAATTGCATATGTCTTGAAACTGTAAACAACCATCTAGTAATGGGGGAAAAAGTGACAGAACTTAGTTAAATTAACAACAATAACAACTACAACAATCTCTTTTTGCGAATGTCAGAAGAGCTTCCTGACAGTGAGATCTAGAACTCTGCAAAATCATCTCCCAAAGGCACTAGTGGAAGCCCAACCACACTTAGAGGACAGAATCCACACTGGAAAAACACTGGTGGATGTAGGAAACAATCTTCTACTGGCAGGTGAACAGTTAGATGACCTAACAGAGATGGAAAAGATCTATGATTCAGTTTTCCATGACTTTCCAAAGTGTTTCACAGATGGTGAAAGTAGGACACGTTGGTTAAGTGACATGCTTACTGTCACATAGCAGATTGGGGGTTATGAATGAAGCTCTGAAACCCAATATTATTCATTAAATCAAGCTGTTGGTTTATTAAAAAAAAAACAACAAAAGAAGATAATTCTTATGATCTTCATCCCAAATATAACTGCCTATTTCCTGTCTCCTTAGGATTTAAATGCAGGAACAGGGTTCAGGGCAGAGGCAGACGAAATTCAGCGATCCCTCCATGAGAATGTCAGAAGATTAATTTTGATATGACAATACTGCAGAATTCCGAAGACATTGCAGGATCATGAATAATACTGGAGAATGAACTACACTTTGGAATGTGAAGTCATGAAAGCCACACTGAAATGCCTCGGATACAGAATGAGGCCAAGAACCCTCTGTTAAGGCTTAAACCCCCAAATTTATAAACCATCTCCTTCACTTCTCTTAGATTTACAGGAAACTAAGGGTTTTTAACTCAAATATTCCACAGCACCCTGGTTATGCAAAAGTAGCCAAGTGAGTCAAGTTACTGTAACAAATACATGTTTAATCTGTCTCTATTAATGGTCAGCAGCAGACAATAAAATATGATTCGCCCCAAAGGGGCCAGGAGACACTTCAGAGACAGAGTCAGAGAAGTGGGTATTTGCTTTATTCGGCGCACCAGGTGTGGGGGATCATTCCTCCAAACCACACACGTCGGTGCTCTCTACAACACAGTATTAAAGGGTTAAAACATGAATATTCATTACATTCTTTGGGACAGGTGTGGTTATACAAATTATTTCTGGGAAGTCACTAGTATCATTAGCATATGTGCCATGCATGCGTTGTGTGTCCTGGTGGTCGCACTGAGGAAGGCTTCTCCTCTTCATCAGGGGTCTTTGGGATGAAGATAAGTAGTCTTCTTCACAATGAACTCTTCACCTTTCTCTCCAGGGCATGCGTAGTCCTTTGAGGGATGATTCAGTGGTTTCTGAGATGATCTTTGTCCCCTCTATCTTGACAAGATGCGGGCGAATCCGGCTTCTTGGGTTTTTGGAATTAACATTCGCTGTCAGAATTAACATTTGCTGTCTCCTGCTAGCTAACTGTGCTTACATGGGTTAGCTATTGACCGCTCTTTCTTCAAATAGAAAAAGGAGATAGTGGTATTTTTCCAGCACAGTTTTCTCAACTTTGAGACGCACATACCTCAATAACTCCTGACTCACCAAGAAAACCTTAGTATTGAATCTCTATTATGGAACCCTCTTTCACTATTTATGCTAAGGGATGTTATAAATGGCCGCCCCTTCCAGCATGGCTGAGACCAGTCTAGGGATTCCTCCTGCCCTGATGCTGCAGTCCAGCCCAATGTGTCCAGAGACCTGAAGATGTCTGTCCTCGGTCCACAGATGTAGCAGTTGCTTTCTCACTGACAAGTTCAACCAGTAGTAAAGGTACGCAGCACGTAGCACTCTCAGGACTCACACAAAGATCAGTACAGCCAGCCAAACCTCTTTTTTTCTGATCAGGACTGAAGCTCACTATTGCAGCATGCCACCTTCCACCCCCTCAAAACGCACAAACACATGAGCACTCATGGATCCCTCAGTATCAGCACAGCATATCCTTCTGTCCATCCAATACCCCTCTACCTGCATCTGTAGCTTTTGGACACTATCGATATTAGGAAGAAATTCTTTACTGTGAGGGTGGTGAGGCACTGGCACAGGCTGCCTGTGGATGCCCCATCCCTGGGAATGCTCAAGGCCCGCCCCTCTTGTGGGCCTCCTACTTGCTGGCTGGCAGCAAGTCACTAGCAGGCAGATGCACACACTCACACTCATGTTACAGGCACCAGCAAGGGCCCTCTACCCACCTGACACCCCTTCCCAGATCACAGAACCGTAAAAACACAGAATAGTTAGAAAGGGTCTTAAAGATTCTCTAGTTCCCACCCCCACCATGGGCAGGGACATCTTCTGCTAGCCCAAGCTGCTCAGGGCCCCACCTGTACACTCCCAGCCTGACTCCTGTTGCTTGCCTGATAACCCCAGCGGCCGGCAACTTAGTCCTTACAGCACTTGCACACAGGGGACAAAGAGGTGAGAAACAGGTAAGAAAAGATAAAAAGATAACAGACTGTGTTGATCAGTTGCAGTGCTTGGTCAGGTAAATTTACTGACCAGAACTGGCTGAGACTGGCCTCTCAAATGCTCATGCCCAATTACATCCTCTAAGTGTTGTTTAGTAAGTTTTGTGTAGTTCCAGGTCCTCCCACATCCCCAGATCCTCATGGTCCTATTGTTTCCCCTTATCAGTTACAAAGTCAAGGCTGGCCTTCTGCAAAGCTGTATCAGTAGTTTTTTAATGGCCCATTGTTAGTGACTGGAGATCATTTGTCTCTGTCCCTGTCTCTGTTTACCCTTTTCCACCAGCTCTTCTTTTACTCTCTGTGTTTTTATTCATCCCTTCCCCCTCTCCTTTCTATCCCTTTAGCACAGAGAAGATCCACTTCTGGAGGCCCCTAATGAAGAACACTAACTGCCTTCCAAATTCTCTCACAGGTTGTAGCTGCTTTCCGAAATCATATTAATGCCTGGTGTCATAACCTGTGCCAGTAGGTTTCCAAGGCAGAAGTTATGTTCCAAGTGAACAAGGAACACAAAAGTTAAGAGGGAACAAGAGAAAGATACTACTTTATGAATATACAAATCACAATAATCCCAGATTAGGGAAATATAGACAAAGGCCCCCTACCAACCAATGCACACAACACACTCTTTCTCCCTGAAAATCACCCCTGACAACTGTTTTAAATAACCCCCAAATGTCTCCAAATACCCCAAGCCGAAACCTAAAAAGTAAGGTGCTGACTGCCTCCTGAGTGACGATAAAAAACTGTTGGGATCAACAGACCCTTCTGCCCTGCAGACTAACCACATTTTCTCTCGTGGGAGAGAGACAATTATGACAGGTAACACACTGCCAGCACTACTGGCATTAGTGCTACAGCTGGCAAATGCTGGATAATGGGCAGTAAGCAACCACAGAAGAGATCATTTTCTTCTACTTACAGACTGCACCCCTAATCTCAACTTCTGCTATGAAACCCTTTAGGAGACAGGGACATGAGCAAGGAAAAGACTCTGCAGGCTAATGTACATGACACAAAGCATGATGGTGCAGTGCAGCTGTCTGTCCTGATACCTCAGCTGAGCCCACAATGGCCACTGGAATGCCAAGATGACACCGGAAGGAGGTGGCAAAGGAGTGGCAGCAGTAGGACCAACCTGACTCAGTTTTTCAACAGTGTGGGGACCGATGCTCCTCCAGGCATTCACTGCCCAGGCAGCTGCTCCAGTGGGCAGTGGAGGGACGTCAGGAGAACTGACCTGTCAGCCAGTTGGATCCTATCAGGGCCGCAGGCAGATGACCAGGCCTTGGCCTGAGATTAAGCTGAATAAACAGGATATGAAAAGCTACTGTACATAAGAAAACTGCTGGATGTGATAGATAATGCAAGAAGCTGCAGAGTGGCTGTACAGATTGTCAGGACAAAGTTACACAAAAACCAGACAAGTTCCATGGAAAGGTGGAACACAGGGCAGACTTCAGGCGTGGACATCTTGCAAGGGACCAAGGTAACTACCAGTAATTGCACATGCAGGCAACATTGCATACAAAGTCACACTGAAACACCAGATTTGTTGAAAAAGTAACTGTGGGTGGGCAAAGACTGGCCTGGGCTGGGAAAAGTGAGCACTGGGGCACAGGAAGGGGTAGCTGTGGGGCAGGCACTCATCTCTGAATAGAGTACTAGAGACAGTGAGCTCACCCCCAGTACTTACAGAAACTTAAACCAGCAGTATTGGGAGATTGTTTTTTGATAAGCTGTTAAGTGTCTTACACAGAAAGACAAGACTACTTTGAAGAGAATTACATCAAGCGTAAATAGCATGTGAAAATAGGATTTCATGCTTATACTGATTGTGGCTGCTCAGACGACACTTTATCCAAGTGATACCGAGTAAGAGAGGTTCTAACCTAAAAGGCATGGAAATGTAATTTATTGAACAGCCTCTGGAAGACAGCAAAGACAAAAAAACTCGCTGTCAAATGAGGCTTCAACACATCTCAGAAATGCAAGATTTTTCATACAAAATGTATTCCCAGCTATGCTGTCTCAGGCAGTTTTAGATGACTCAGAAAAAAACCCAAAGTCTGCCAGTGGCCTGTGGAAACAATTTAGGAGTCCTCAGACTATTAAAAATGACACAATTTCAATTTTGTTTTTTGTTTATGTTTTTCATAAAATTCATTAATTTTAATTATTTTTTCACATTTTCTTAGCTGTGCAAGTTTTAAGCCTTTCCATATGAAAAGAAGACTTTCATCCTAAAATGGTGAAACTTCTACAAAAAATAAGTAATACAATCACGGTATACAGAAATAAAAACAGAACACCCTAACCAAAAGCCCTGTTTGTGGTGAAAACTCATCTATAGTTTGCTACCCATTAATATACTTTCAGCTTTTAAAACATAACCATAATTTTTACTCTTAAACCTGTGCTTGAGACTACTTTCTCAGAAAGTTTCTTATATTTTTCTACAGCATTCAGTCTGATTTTGCTACTTTCTGCCATTTTTCTAGGTTGCTTAGTGAGGAGAAAGGTATGAGAAAAAAATACCAGAACACTTTTTCAGCTTCTTTTTTTCCTACAATTTAATCTCTGCATATCTTCTTGTCATAACCAATTTGTTCCCCTAAGTCTTTAGAAATTCAGTATTTTAGTCATTCAGAACAAAAGCAGTCTTAGACTTAGGGGTAAGTATTACCATTGTGAAAGTACACAAAAATGTATCTTCAAATATATCTTCAAATCAGCCATGGCTCACCTGAAAGCTTATCCAGCTTCCAAAAAGAAACTAAATCCATTATAAGAGCACAAATTCATTTCAGTGACGAAGGCATGTTTTCAAGAAATGCAGTGCTCTAACTGATTATATCAAACTGATTATGAAGAAAAAGAGTGTTTTCTTCCCCTAGCAGTTTATAAGTCCAAATCCTTTGTCAGTAGCTGTGACCTAAATACACACACCAGAATTTCCAGGGATGTAAGTCACATTAGTGGACCACCATGGCAAAGTAAATGGCACTCTGCCTACATAAAAAAAATAGAATAAATAAACCCCCAAACCTCAATCTCCCCAAGTCCCCATTTTACTCGATGTGTAACCAAGATGAACAGTATTGCCAGGAGAGCAATTTGGATGAAATTAATAAACAGAATAACACAAAACTTGAAGTGGTAAGTAAAATATGACATGTCTAGTTAAGTGTGGCTTAAGTTTATTAGCAAGTTTATTAAACAAATCAGAGTTACACTGACGTACCTGCTTTATTATAAAATCCCTATGTAATTTTACCACAGACAAAGCTAAGCACTTTCAAGTAGCTGCCTGCCTTCCTGCCAGTCTTTACGAACTATTAGTAAAACACTTCTCAAGCTAAGTAATCAGATGCCCAGGACTTCACTTACCACAGAATAAAAATTTAAAGATATGTAAGGTCTCCAAGTGTTTTCTGTATTTGCTCTCAGTTTTTAACTACAGATTTTAAAACAGGAATAAAATGGGAGGCAGTATCTCTCTTGGTAATGTCGCACAGAAGAAGACAAGTCTAATTCTAGACAAAGAGTCTGTAGCCTTAGTCCTGGAAATTTCATCTTCCATTTGGCTTTAGTTTTTTCCTTAATGGAATCCAGGCAATCCAGGTCACTCTCATCTTTATCCATCACCTGTAAATTACATAAAATCCTTCCAGAGAGGCCTACTGATTTGTCCCAAATTTCTCTAACTGTACCCTGATGATAGGTAAACTCAGAACCCTGTACTTGCTACTTGTTTGCAGCTGCAGCTTCTGCAGTAAAACACCTCTCACCTGAAGACTCACTTTTGTTTTAAGGATTTCCTGCTTTGCTGACTGTGACGAATAATTCCCAGTAACAATTTATCCCCCCAGGCTGAATGACAACACGAGAATGCCCAAATGATGCAATTGCTCCATTTATTTTACTTGGTGCTAAGAAATAGATTGGATAGCCATTTAAATGTTGCATTCATTGCATTTCTAAAGCAATTCTAAAAAGACCTGCCACTGCCTCCTTTTGCAGCAGACACATCTGCGGATGTGAAAGCAGTACAGACTTACCAAGAGTTTCAAATTTTTGCTGAGAAGGACTGAGGTTTTCAACCCACAGGTGAGAATCCAGTGGGGGCCAGCAAGAGTTTCACAAGAGGTAGACTGATTTGACAGGAAGTCGAAGATGGTGCTGTTAGGGCCATCCCTGTCATAGGTCTGAAGCTGATTGGTGTCTAGAATATTATCAAGACTGCCAAGTCATCATAATTGTTAAGAATATTATTACCATTCAAGAATCAAGTAAATATCTATGCATCTCCACGCTAAAAACTTTCCTCTTAGTTTGTTTTTGGGGTTTTTTTAACATCTTGGGAAAAAGCCTGCGCGCTCACCCATCTTGAAAGCGACACCTCACTCGCTGGCCCAGGCAGCTGAAATGGGGATTCATTCTTGGGTGAACCACTCTCGGGGCTCAGGGCAGAGGATGTGCTGGGAAACTTCAGCACATCAGCTGCCCTCGGCTATCACAATGCACTCACATATGGAAGGGCCTTGCTATGTCTACTAAGACACAGCTGATGCTGGATTTAAATAAAAGGCCATTAAACCCATTTCATTTTAATACTTGAAAAATTCAGAAACATCTACAAGGTCCTTAGAAAAAGAAATAAAAGACAAGTTATCCCTGATCTACTCACACTACGGTTAAAGATCTCTCTGCCTCACTCAGTTTGACCCGCCATTCTTCCTGGCAAGACAACGTTTAGGATTTTCAATGTCTGTGCACATTTATGCCAGAGCCTACATCTTTCAGACAGAAAAAATAAAGGAGTAAGGGAGCTACTTTCATGATTTCCTTGGTGACTCACTGGCATAAATTCTTGCTTTTTAAATTACAGATGGACACAAAATCTAAGTGGTGCTAACATGTAAATCTTCTTAAAAAACACAAGACCCTATTGTGTGGTGAGAGACCATAAAAGACAGTAGGGTGAATGTGTTTGGGAAGACCTTTTTATCTAACATGTATATCTAATGTAATATAGTGACAAAGCAAAGACTGTCTGTTGAGGCCTATGTGCATTCAAAATTAATATAAACAAGACAAATCAGCATATTACTAATGTACTCTTTATTCTATGAAAATTATACATCACATTACAATGAGGGTAGGAATGCCTTTCCAACTAGCAATGCTCCCTGTGTGTTGTGGAAGCTTCTCACTATCTAACAGATAGATGTACTAATAGATTTCAAACAGAAATCTAATAGTGCTTGAATAAATACTATTTCAGGAGTTTGCACATATTCAGAATCAACATCTTCTTTTAATAAATAACTTTCAGAAAGGTTACAGTCAATGCAGCAAGTCTGACAAATGTCTGAAAATATATGTATGTAGAGATTTAGCTTTCCGCGGAAGTCAAGTTTTACTACATGTAACTGTGTCATAAAGGACAGACAACTACAGGAAAGCAAAAGCACAATAAAATAAAAAATAATCCATGGATTTTTTTTGTTTGTTTGTTTCACCGGTATAGCCAACAAAGCTTTTCCTGGCAACCTGACTGGATGACTTGGTTCAGTATCATCATATACTGAACACAGAGGTTTAATCCAGCAGAAATGAAGACATTTTCTCTCTAACTGAAGACAAGTTAAGTGAATTATAATTTAAGTACATTTCCCTGTATCACCTGGGTTTAAGATTATTATGATGTTCTAGAGTAATTACGGAGTTTTTTATTTATGAATCATCCAGAGTCTGTATTACAAAGAGGAAGAAAAGCATTAAAAGAAATGGCTTTACAGTTTCTAATTTTCCTGAAGTATGCACCAAAGACATTTAATGTATTTTTGATGACTTTACATGTTTTATCAATTGCCTTCTATTTTCAAAAGTTTTATTGAATTTTATGTTGTTTTAACTGGTCTTTGACTTTAATATAAGACCACTCAAAATAAAAAAATAACTTTTCTTGAAATCATTAATTTTCAACCTTGTTGGATTTAAAATAACTTGGAAAGGAACACTACAAAACAGATTAAGAAAAAAATGGTAAAATTTAATTCCTATTTTAAAATAACAAAACCAAAGACGTCACTAGAGGAAATTACCAGAATACAACCTTCCAAAAAAATCAGAAGCTTGAGAACCACCTCACTTTAGATGAACATAGGACAATTGACTTTCATGGGATTTAACTATTCCTAACCCATCCAAAAAAAAAAAGAAAAGAATACTTCAAAATTACAGTTAAACATTGGGAATGTAAGAATGTACTTCAAGGGGAACTTGTCTAGCAATTGTTCTTTTTGTAAACTACACTGGTGTCAGGTTTTTACTGGCACCAATTTTAAACATTACTAAATGTCTACAGTATTGCTGTCTCAGTTTAGATCCAAGTGAAATTCACTGTCAACCTGTGAATTTTCATCTATACGATTCACAATACAAAATTTTATAGTTTTCCGGGTTTATTGTTCTCTGGAAAATTAAAGTTATTAAAATATTCATCTAACAAAACTGCACCATATTCCTATAAACACAGTTTAGCATAAATGGTTACCTTCCTCTAGCTAAATATCCTCATTCTTCTATGCTGCATAACCTCTTCTAAAAGCAGAACAAGCAGCTGAGGGAAAGACTACTTATTCATGCTTGAATAACAAAACAAAATGAAAAAAAACAACTCCCCAAAAGTACACTTAACATGGCTAATTGTTTGAGCTCTAGTAAAATACCCAAACTTTATTAGGCAAGAATAGGCTGCTCTTTTCTGCCACGTTTATAAACTAATTTAATATTTCAAGAGGTATGCAAGTTAAATGCCAGCAATTACATCAGTCTACTGAGATGAACACTGTGAACTTGGCATTTTATTCTGTCAATTAGATTAAATGAATTGTTTCACTTTGGAGGTTCACATCTGATTCAGTAGTCACATTCAGAGAGCAGTCACTGTTTTCAGCAGAGCATACAGAAAACAATTAGTAAGTCTGCAATCTTGTGACGATTTCAGAAGTAGAAGGTATTATGAAAGTAAACGACAATTACAAGCATATAAAAATGACAAAAAAAGAGAAGTAAAACAAGCTTAGAAGTACAGCAAGCATGATGCCAAAATCATCATTATTTCAGTATTTTTTTTTCTTCAAAAATCCCTTAGTTCTGAATGTCAGTGTTCATTTGCACTGTAATGCAATCTGTAATTTCGTTGTACTGACAATTTGTTCCACAATGCTTTTCTAATATTAAAATAACAACCACATGCGATTTCAGGGTTAACATATTTCCAAGCAGCCCCGCGCTGGCTGGAAGCGCCCCTGGTTTTGAATTACTATCCGCGGTATTCGGCGCGGCTGCCAGCAGCGCCGGCGGCTGCCAGCAGCGCGGCTTTGGTGAGAACGGCAGGAAAGCGGCGCTACCTGCCAGGAGAGGGCGCGGGGCCCCCCTGGCGCGGCGCCCCGTTCCCCGCCTCTCCCACCCCGCAGCAGCGAGAGCCAGCACGGCGCCACCGAGGCAGCCAGAAAAGGGACGTGCTGGAGGCTCGCAGCATTCCCAAACAACAAGATAGTGGCTGACAAATGGGTGCAATCCGCGTAATAGCCCCCACCCGCTACATTCGGGTTTGAAATAAGAGACGGAAGCAGAAACAAAGAGCGAGGACAGAAAAACCTGAAGAGATGCAGTCTGAAGTAGAAGAACGTAAACACACAGACCCCATAGGCACAACTCCTTTGTCTGCTTCCAGAGGGCATGCAAGAAAGAGTTGAAAGATTAGACACCATACAGAAAGAAAGAACTTCTTGTTTCCATTTCTCTTCTCAGTATGCACTGTCTCCAGGAAAACTACTCCTCCTCCAGTCCTTTCTTTCAATCTCCACAGAGAAAAAAAAAAATTAGTTTTTGTTCTTTCCTAGAGATCTTGAAACTTCAGCACGACAGACCTAATTTGCCCAGGGTGAGGAGTAAATTCTGGAAAGCAGAGATCGTAACAAAATACACACACAAAAAATTTAGTAGATGCAGATTTTCAAATTGGCTGTTAAAAGCTCCTCAGCAAAATATCGGTACATAAATGGCACAATAATTATCCAGGACAAATACATGAACTGTGTAAAACTGCAACATCTATAGTTCACTCCGTATCCTGGGGAATTCTCTTCCAACTTTGTTACACCTCATACAGATGCTGTGCCATATCTGATCACTCTTGACACTCTTCTTTATACTTTTACTAGTTTATTTGGTTGGTTTTTTAAATACACAAAGATGATTTATGCAGTATACAGCAAAATAATTGATTTTAATACGAACAGACTGTCTTCTGTCTGAAGACAAGGAAGAGCAATCTAGCATTTTCATAGGTATCTATGGTAACTGATAACCACCTCCTAGTGGTATCGGTAAAAGCCAATTTCAATCCAGTAAAAATGTACTACTGGAAATGTAATTCTCACCACCACCACAAGTATTACTTAGCATTTATCACCATTGAATTTCTTCAGTCATTTCATTGCCCAGTTGGTCAGTTCTGCAGTGTTTCAGTGTTAGTATCTTCACTACCCCAAAACTGTGGAATCTTCAAGCTCTGTCATTCATTCTCTTTTTCTGAATCATTTCCAGCACTGAACTGCACAGAACTCCACTGTTAGCTTTCCAACACTACGAAAGCCAAGCATCTATTCTTCTCCTTCACTTACTATCTTTAACTCTATGACTAAAGAAGAAAATTTATATTAATGAACAGCTTTTAAAAAAGAAACACTGAACCAAAAGCATATAAAACCACTGGAGGCTTTGGTGAAAGCTGGACAACGGCTTTTAAGAAAAAAAACAAAACAATATACAGACTCAATCAACAATATCAACTATGTATTTACTCCTTCAAAGAACTCCCACTGATTTCCAAGGCATGACTTTCATCTCCTAAAGGTACCATTAATCTGCCTCATCCTATTCCTCCATGTGTTCACTAAATCCACACTTTTAATAAAAGCTGCAATATGTCTGCTCAGCACTGAAGTCCTATTTACATTAGCATTACATTCCCAAATAGACTTCATTTTTTTTTTTCTTTTTTAAACAGGAGGCAGCCACGGGGGAAATAAGATTTTACACACAAATGCATCAGTTGGAACAAGGAGTCATAGCAGCTGCAGCCACTATTCTGAATTAATTAATTTCCAAGTGACTATAAAGACACTTAAGAGTGATCTCCTATTTCTTTCCCCTCCCACTACAAACCCTTCAATTAGAAGAAATAGGAATAAAACCTTCACCACAATATTAAAGAAGAATTTCTATCAGTGAAGAACAAAAGGTGTAATTTCTGTGGAAAATTTCTTCAGAAGAAAGAGGACAAGAAAGGACTGCTGATTAAGGATATTTAGATAGTTTAATATTGAACCACCATACTAAGTAGATTCACTATTTACTGCAGATACCATTGTTAGCTTCTCCAGAATAAACTAAGCACAAAACCAGCTAGCATACAGCAAGAAATTACTTAGAATTGCCTCAGAAATCTCACAAGGATCATCTTATCTTGACTACTACTACACCTCAGCAGAGGATGGTTAAAATATAAAGCAAAGGTATGTAGTACTCACAGAAACATTCTCTTCTGTCTCAGGTTCTCATGAACTACAGAGAAATTTAAGAAAGACCCAAGTTGGCGCAGTAAAGTGAAATGTATGTTGGGATGATAAAAGAAGTCAACAACAGAAAAAGTATCTATTTTGAATACACATAAATATTTTCAAAATGAGTGCAAAAACAAGCCAACACTTCTGTCATTATTTTGATTAATAATTAGTGGTTTGTTTTGCTGTCACTGGTCAATTTTCACATAAATGCAATTTTTTTGCATTAATTTTTTTATATTATTGCAAAGGTTGCCTCTTTATTAAATTAAACAATGGAAACACAGATTTCAGAAAGGAGATGAAATCTCATCTGCAAGCTCTATTTTTTCAAAAAGTGAAAATGGCTTATTCTGCATCCTTACAAAAAGTAAAATTCTTATGTGAGACTTGATTAGAAAAAGCTTCATCTGCAAGCCATATTTTTAAGTCAGTTGACAACCTGCACTTAGAACCTACTCTAATATTTTCCTTAAGTTGTCTCAAACCCAACAAAAAGCTGCCCTTGTGATTTGTTTTGACTTTGTAACTAGGAATCTAATGCATAAGAAAAAAACCACATGATAGCTGTTTCTGTTTAAGTATCTTGTCAACAATTAAGTTTTCAAAATGAAGCTGATGATATTTTTACAAATTTTTATATTTGAGAAATGCAGCCCATTTTTTTAATGTAATCCAAGACAGTATTTCAGTATATTAAAAAAAAAAAAAATCAAACAAACTTCTGCTATCATAATGTAATAAAACAGTAGGAATGGCTGTCAGTTATTTTCTTCCTCCAAATTAAAACTCTACAGCACAAGATCCCACAATAATTTTTCTTTCTTTCTTACAATTTTAAGTATTCTTTTATGCTTGCTATCTAGAAAAAAAAAAAAAAAGAAAGTATCATATTGTACAGCTTTCTCATGCTGAGATTGCTCATTCAGCATATTTTGACCCTGCAAGAGGAGCAACCAGGAGACTAGCTTGGGAAAACAGTTAATAATATTAAGTATGGAGTTCCTTATTTTACCACAAATATGACTGGAACCAGTGTATCAGTGATAAGAGTATGAAATGCTATGAAGATTAATAACAGAACTGAGCCAGTGAGTATAGCAACCTGCCTTCTCGTTATTTTGAGAACCAAAAAAGGCTATAGGTAGGAATATTCAAGTAAAGAGGCTATACTGAGGAGACATGTTTACGCAGGGTCCTGATGAGGCATTCCTTCATCGTTCTTATTCGTCATTGAAAAAAAACATTAAATATCTCACCGTTTTCCACACCGCCGCACTGAGCTGTCGACTCTTGCTTTCCTTTAGCCTTACTTCTGCTGCCAGTGTACCTACAGAAGCCATTCCTGCAGGGCTTCACATTCCTCACTACTTGAAAATCCATCAGAGTTTCGTACTTACTAACATCATCAGTGTCCATTCAGGCACAGTGTCTTCTACATTCTTCACAGGCTGTCTCTTCTTGCTTCCGACTTCCTGTTTGTATCTGGGCTCAGGAACACACTGTTTATCCACACCACCCTCTTCTCCACTACATTAAGTGGTCTTTACATTGTGTTCCCTAATTGGGAGAGCTTTGACTTCAGCCTTGACATCATTTTAGATCACCATTAAATTAATTTTCAGTTTGTTTAACAAAAATAATACTCCTTACTAATGCATACATTGTCCAAAACAGCCAAGAACAGCCACTGGCAAAGTAGCATGTGCTGTTGAGAGCACAAGCAGCAATCTTTTGTGTTTCCTAATAGTGCCCTACTCCTCACATCTGTACACCTGACCAATGCACACGTGGATGTATCTGCCACTCAAAGCCCCACACATCCTGCATTACTCCAGAGGAATGCATCATGCATGGATAAAAGCACCAAAGCAAGGATATGGACTGGTCTACTAAAGGAGGACTGAATAACTTTGCGTTCTACCCCTTCTTCCTCCCCTGAAATGGTCTAGAACTAGCATCTGGCCCACACTACTGCAAAAGCTGAGCCACCCCTGCCTCTGCCTTTTGCTGAGAAGCATCAAGGACTGTTCTTTGGCTGACTACACCGAAGTTTAGGCACTTCCCATTACTCTTACAAAAACTTTTAAAGGTTAAAGATTCCATAACATAAAGATGAATGTCTGCTATCTATTTTAAAAGAAAATATGCAAGACTGTTGGAAACACATGCTAGGAGAAAGAAAAAGCAAAAGTGCATTAGTTCCCACTCTGACTTAGGACAGTTTTATGGCAAGATGTTGACTGAAACCCAGGTTACAAAAGATGAAACCATTAACCAAGAAAGAAAACACTACTGCTAGAAGAAAATGATAAAAGCTTTACAAAAAAGCCTGGTATTTCAGGACACAAAAATTCCACGCAAAAAGGCCATACTAAAAGCTCCTCAAGCTGACCTACTACAAAAATCATCAGTTACCCAGCCTTGTTCTCAATCTTACCACTACTACCTTCAGGAAATTGAATGATTGTTGCTCCAAGGACAAAGAGTGTAAAAACATCCTTCAAACTGAAGTTCTACTTTTATAAACCAATTTGGCTTTCCAAACCTTAATAATGGAGTTAATATTGAAGTCTACCTCTGTTAAAACTTTGCTAGAATATGAAACTCAGAAAATAATGTAAAGCATTATTTTTCCTTGTATCTCTCATACTAAATTCATTATTCTATGATAAATACTGTGGCTTAAGTGTACTAAAAAACTCTCATTGTATTAACTAATCTGTTTCTCCAGTGATAATTTTCAAGACAGAGGACGTATCTTTCCAAGACACTTGAAAATGGCTGAAACCAACCGCTGCTCATTCCTAACAACTGGAAGACACTTTTCCTTCAAGCACTGCAAACTGCCTTTTGTTCGTATTTTCTTAATGGGCATCCTCCAAACATGATATTGCTATATCAATACCTTCCATAATGACAAGGTTTTTGTTGTAAGATAAAGGCAAAATACTCCTAGACACGTGGTAAAGAAACAACGATTATATTAGGATCTTACTTCAGCCAAGAAATTCAAATAACTCAAGGTAAGCTACACATTGCTAAAAAATCACTAGACAACCCGTTATTTTTGTGTAAAGAAACTTTCAAAAAACCAATAGCTTCTTAAATATGATAAGTAGTACTCTACCATGGATAATTAATCCATTTTGATAGTATCATCAAGCCTGACAAACAAGTAAAGAAATACCTGTAAGTATACACAATTTTGTATTTCAAAGAAGTAGTATCATAATACAGGACTAGAAAAGATCATACTGTTCTTTTCTCCTGTCTTTCATGAATTGTTGAGTAAGTATTTTATACAGTTTTGGAAAATGAAGACTGAAGAACTCAAAAACCAGTGTATTATTCCAATAGCTTTGAGAACTCCTGCAAACAATTAACCCAGTTCCTGCATCCACATAGCTGGAACTTTTAACTGCTCTCATTTCTTCCAATGTTTACTTCTGATTGTTGTGCTTGAGATACTTTTAATTGTATTTGCCAGTTAAGCTTTTTTTATTCTTCAGTTCTAACAATGAAAAGATAGAGAATACAAAATTAAATGTCATTCTAATAATAATAAAATATATACGATTTGCAAATTCAAGTAACAAAAGGCCTTTCAATACAGCCCAGCACCAGCACTTCACAGATTTTCAATATATGCAGACCTGTGCATGTGTGACTACATAGAGCATATTAAAAAAAGACACGGACACAGTATTAAACCTAAAAAGTAAAAGCATCTTATACTGTCTCATTCTTATGAAACAGTGTATTTATAGTGATATTATGTCAGCACTGTCTGTTAAGAGTTTACTTGAGGACGGGAAAACAGCATCCCTCAGAGTAAGTGATACTACAGTTAGTAACAGCACGAATTTTTTCTTTTCTATTGTATCACACTGTAGTCAGTAAAGATCCACACTAGACAGAGAAGTTAAAATCTTGTAACTGAAAGTCCAAATTTGTTTCATTCAGAAAAGTCCTGCTGAGCTGCAGGCAGTCTCTATGCATTGCACCATCAGGCAACTGGGTTGGTTTTTTTTGGGTGTGCTTTGGGGTTTTTTGGTTACAGCCTGGATGAAAGACAACATTTGTTCCACAAAGCAGCAGCACCCATACTGAAACATGGTTAACCCAGAAACAGATTCCCCAGGTAAATGAACTAGTACAAAAAGTTTGTGGGTTTACAAGTAGTTGAACCGAGAAACGCAATTCTTAAGGAAGCAAAGAATTCTCCCTGATTAGGATTTCAAACCATTAGATTCTTTTTCTGAGTAAGAGAAACTTAAGCCATTGCATTAAAAACTTCAGTAAAACCGACAACTGGGTCAACGTTCCAGAATTTCAATCTTTCCTCCCTGAGACTGAAACAAATTCCCTGTAAAATGGAATCCCCCAAAAATGCCTTCTGAGGTCATCAGAATACATAAAGTCCTTCCAAAGACTTTGTTGCCAACAGTCCTCAGAAGACTTTTTTCTTTCTTCTGGATATTATGATAAGGAAAAAGGAGGTCTGGGTTTCTCCTTCACAGATGGAAAAAAAAGGACTGATGTTTAGAAAGAGATGTCTTTGGCAACAGGGAAAAATTAGAAAAAAAAATTGTACTATTTTCTTCAACCTATAGAAAGCCTTCATGCCTCCAACCAATAAAGAACTTCCAGAA
>VXBT01013889.1:0-12722 GCA_013400235.1 Oriolus oriolus
CTTGACTGCAGTGACCACGAGATGGTAGGGGTCAGGATCCTGAGGGAGAGTAGTTCAGCAAATCACAGAATCNGGTCCATGCCAGCAAGCAGAACCAAAGAGGGCAGGTGGCTGCGTGGTTGAGCAAGGAGCTCCTAACTTGGCATAGACATAAAAAGGAGGCGTACAGGAGGTGAAAAGAGAGGCAGGTGGCCCAGGAGAACTATAGAAATTCTGTCTGACAGTGGAAGGATGGGTTCAGGAAAGCCAAAGCTCCCCTGGAGTTGAATACAGTAGAGGATTTGAAGGTAAAAAAGAAAGATTTCTAAAAAAAATCCTCAGGAGTTAAGGGCATCCTATATCAAATGTGGATCTGTGAGTATATGGACCAGGGATTTGGTTGAAAAGAATACAGAAAAGGCAAAGTTGCTCTGCGCCTTCTTTTCCTCAGCCTTCAGGACTCCCCAGTCCCTGAGACAAAGGGGAAAGCCCAGGGCAATGTAGAATCGCCCCTGATGGAGGACAGTCAGGTTAGGAAGCATCAAACAAACTAGACTTACAGAAATAACGGTGCTGATAATGCCAAGGCTGTGAGTTTGATCCCTGTGTAGGCTGCTCACATAAGATTTGGACTTGATGATCCTTGTGGGTCCCTTCCAACTCAGAATATTCAGGGATATTGCAAAATTCATGGGTTCTGATGGGACGCACTGGGTGCAGAAGGAGCTGGCTGATGTTGTCTGTGGAGTCTCCACCAGTGAAGGAATGCAAAGTTCTGCTGGACACAGCTCTCAGCAACCTGCTTGAGCTGACCCTCCTTTGGGTAGAGAGGGTGGACTAGATGTCCTCTGTAATTTTACTCTCCAGCCTCTCATTTTCTCCTCGCTATGTCATTTTTGTGCACTTGTGGGTGTCCCACAGCACATGGGTTGCATGAGCCATCTCCTCAGACACTGCCTCACACATCTGCCATGACAGCCAACACCCCAGTGGTGTGGGGTGAGGGGAGAAGGGAATGCATGCTTCTTTCCACAGAAGTCCTAGGCCTTGACTACTGTAAAGCCAGCAATGACAGAGTTAACCAAGATTGTGAAAGCAGGTTTTTCAGAGCAGAGACTAGCTTTCAGCTTGAAAGCATACTGTAGCTTTGAGGAGAGTTTTTCATTACTGGACAGGATCCAGCATCTCACCATCTATGTTACAGTTTGCTCAAAGGCAGGCAGATTATGAAGAAATAGCAGCCACATCTGTGTCAGCTACATTTATCCCATCTGCTTTTTATTTTATCAACTTGGAAAATAAATCCTAGTCATCACACAAACCTGTTTTATAAGGATTAGTGCATAGTTTGGCACTGAAAAAACATACATATAAAAGCTTTTTCTTCTTGACAACACATTTAAAAATTCGATTTCCAGTGGATTTAATTACAGTTAAAATCTTTCACCATTTATTTCAGGGCATTATTCAGTGCCTACAAAAAGAACTACTCATTCAAGTAGTTCTGTCTTGCCTGTCATTTTTGCAACAGGTTATTAAAAATTTTTACCACACCATGGTTTGAAATACAGCATAGGTTTGGATGCCCCTGATTTACCTTTGTTCAGGTCAGTGTTGCTACTGCCAGCAGGTAAAGGTAGGAGACTGGTGGGGATGTGGGGGGTCAGAAGGAATAGCAAACAGGAGAAGCAAGGGGACAGAAAATACAGATCCATAACACATATTGTCCTGTAACTGAGACCTGCACCAGGCATCACCAGTAACCACAACATGCAGTACTGTTTATAAAGCAACCAGGTGCTTCTCTGTGATCTTGTTATGCTATTAGCCTAAGCACACATAACCTCAATTGTCTGGAAAGGAGAAACCTTTCATTTCTGATTTAGTTCTGTGGGCACTGGCCATTTGTTCCCATGCCAACACTGGTTAATTGATTTCTTCTCCCTATTTGTTTTTTGTTCAGATCTCCTCCTTTCTTGTGTATTTCTCTTGAGAAGTCAAAACCTTCTAAGAAAACAAAGGTTTTGCTATACTAAGCAAGTGGAAGTAATTTATGTTCCCTCTTCCTAATAATTTTTCCAGACCTATATCTTTTTCAGTTTAGGTGAATCTTTCTTTGCACAGCGTGCTGAAGAAAGGTTGCCAATGCCTTGTATAATGACATTAATATGTTCTTATCTCTATTGGAACTGATTAATCCATCAGACAGAGAGTTTTTGATCTTCCCAGGTACAGAGAAGCTGTGTCTTTGGCACTAACGCACAGCATGTTTAGTTCTTACTTGCTGGGTTCTACGTGGAGAACATCTGAAAGCTCTTTTAAAAGCACTCTAGTATCACTGTCCCCATTTTACAAAGACAGTTCAGATGATGAAATAACTTGCCAAAGGCCACACAGCAGACTGACAGACAAAATAAAGTGAAGACTATGTCTACCTTGACGGACAAATTCTTTGTCCTCTAAGCTACAGATTGCAAAGAGAAATCAGATAGGCCTTTTTAAACTAAAGTTTAGAAAACATAAAGTTAAATATTGCAGTTAAGAAGGATGGAAGACCTTTTGATAAACCAGAAAGTGACCCCTGTATGAAATTCTGTTGACATTATATCCACAACACTTTTCAGAAAAACCCCAGGAAACATACCAGAGCACAGCATTGCTTTGTACTCATGACAGTTTTCGTCTGTGGAGTACAGGCTATCCTTGCCAGGTCACAAATAATTTCCAGCTTGCAAGGAGACAAGTAGCTGTATTACAGGCTCAAATAATATTGCATAGCCTTGATTCTGCAAGACTTACATTTTTTACTTTATTCACTGTGATTAGTAGCAGCTGCTTACATGGCTTTTCATTAAGTACTCAGATACATGTTTGGAAGATTTTAGTCAAAAAGTCATTGGAAACTGGAACAGTAGAAGCCTCTGAATTTGGGACCTCTGTCCCAACACACTGTCCTCCACTAGATTTCTTAAAATGTAAAATCTCTGAGACAAAGAGAAAGTCTCTGGGAAAGTAGGTACTACCTAAATTTTATTGCATGAAACAAGGTCTGAAAGAACAACCTTCACTGAGTTTAGATCTTATTGCAAGTTTATAATCATGTTATCCTGATTAAAGAAACACAGAACTGTTGAAGTTGGGAGATATTGGTGAAGACTGCCCTGTCCGGCCCCCTGCTTAAAACAGGTCAGCCATGGCAGCTTACTGAGGGGTGTGTCAAATAATGCTGGAATATCTTCAAGAGAGGAGACTGTGCAGCCTCTCTGGGCAACCTGTTCCAGTGTTTGACAACACTCATGGAAAAAACCCCAGAGGTTTTTCTCATTTTTCAGTGAAGTTTCATGTATTTTAATTTTTGTCATATTCTTCTTGTTCCTTTAAGGGATGTGACCAAGAGGAATTTATCACCATTATCTTTATTCTCTACCCACCACACCAGTCTTAACACGGATGTTAGGAGGTGGACAACTGGACATCTTGCCAAAGTGCAAAAGAACACTATCCACTTCTCTTTCCATGTTCATCAGGAAAGTCACCCCTTTGTAGAAAGCCATCAGGTTGATCAGACTTGATTCCTCCCTCCATTTCAAGTACTCCCTGTCATCTCCTTGTCTGTAAATGGTTTCTAGGATTACTTGCTCTATCACATCATAGACATAGGGTAGGTCCCCTCTTTTAAAATTATTTCTAACCTGCTTGATGTCCACTGAAGGTGATCATACATCACTCTGGACTTTGACACTGGTCTTAGAAGCCTGGAATACTGAGGGTATAAAGAAAGAAAGGAGTGGGCCATTGAGAACCTCGGGCTCCTCCACATCTTTTTTCATGAAGGCTCCCTGCCCACTTCAGCAGTGGGGCTACATTTTCTTTGGTCTTTGTTTTGCTGCTGATGTCCTTGTGAAAACCTTCCATGTTGGTGTTCACATGTGTTGCCATATTCACTTCCAGATGAGCTTTGGCTTTCCTGAACCCATCCTTCCACTGTCAGACAGAATTTCTATAGTTCTCCTGGGCCACCTGCCTCTCTTTTCACCTCCTGTATGCCTCCTTTTTATGTCTATGCCAAGTTAGGAGCTCCTTGCTCAACCACGCAGCCACCTGCCCTCTTTGGTTCTGCTTGCTGGCATGGACCATTCTCAAGCTTGGAGCCCAGTAGCTCTCCTGGACTCCTCCTCTCTCCAGGGCTGTCTCCCCTGGGATTTTTCCAAGCAGACCTCTACAGGGTTTATATTCTGCCCTCCAGAAGTCCAAGGCTGTGATTCTGTGATTTGCTGAACTACTTTCTCTTAGGATCCTGACCTCTGCAATCTCATGGCCACTGCAGTCAGGAGTACCACCAATCCTCATATTCCCAGCTAGTTCCTTCTGGTTTGTAAGTATCTGGTCCAGCTGAGCATCTTTCTTGCTTGGCTTCTCAATTACCTGTGTTAGGAAGCTGTTGTTTACTATTTTATTGGAAATGTCTTGAATATCAGGTCTATTGGTAACAAAAAGCAAGTAAACCACACTTCTTTTTGAGATAATATCACATAGCTTCATAGATGTAGGTTTTTTTCTAACTGAAAAAATGCTGGCCCCAACCTGAAACACTCCTCTGTAGTGTGTGCTTAATGCACAAATCAGGAATATATAGGCTTGGATACAGGACTGAGGATTACAGTGACTTATTCCTCAAATGAAATTGGCACAGATGTCAGGTTTTCCCACCTCATCAAGCAGTGGAATGACAGCTCAGATTGTCAGCAAGTTCTCTATTTTAGCAGCAAGACATATATTCTGCTGGACTGCAACTTCCAGAAAAACAGAATCATAGGTTTGAATCTCTGAAAGATTTTTGCTGCACAGATTTGTGAATCTGTACCAAATTACATTGACTTTAAACTTACACTTTTACTATACTAATTTGCCATCTCATTATACTACAGTTAATCTGCTGTTTGCACTATGTTTATTTGCTTTTTGTGCTAATAGCTTTGCTGTGAGGAAGACTTTTATAGTACATCCATGAAGATGTTATTATGCAGTGATAGTCTCTCACATAGAACTCATTTTTGCTCCACTCCCTACTTAATATTTGACTTGCAGTAGTGGTTTAAGAGATCTGCTTGGATTTGATTTGTGACTTTTTGAGGGGGGTGGTAGGAATGATGTGACTGTTTTGCATATAAACAAAAATGGAAGCATGTTTTGTCTGCCAACATGTATTTAATAACTGGGTTTATCTGGAAGAGGAGATGAGGCCTTTTTATTTCAGTGAACGCTAAATCTTTTTACTATTATTAGCTTATAAATGCTTAGTCCTTTTACTATTATTAGCTCTGCATTCTTAATTTACTCTAAGGTTCCCTAGGTCTCTTCCAAGGCCTTGTCTGGAGAAGGATATGGAGAAAGGAACATGACTGCAGAAAAGGGGAGACAGCAATGTTGTGGGCTTAGAGAGTGGTCTTAACGCTGTAAAGTAGATACAGCTGTGTGACACTAGGAGCATTGCTTGGGGAACAGTCCTTACTAGTATGGTGGTTTTGCAAAAAATATTTCATCCTACTGGCTGAAATGTCCTGAATCATGGGGGCTCCAGGAGACAATGCAGCTTTTATGGCCAAGTAAGACTTCAAGAAGTATTTTGTTTTATATTTTACCAGTTTTTCAGTTGTCTTGCTTCTTTGGCATGTTGTCAGCTTCTGCTATAAAGTACAACAAATACTGTGCTTGTTTTTGCAGAGAAGGTGTCACTTGCTAAATTTAAAGAACTGCATAACTTTCAAGTGCTTTTGTATTACTAGACATGTGCAACAAGAGTCCAAAATCTAAGCCCTTTCCCAAGCAATTAAGTTATTTAGCACAGAAAAATTAATCATACTTTCCATTTTCTTAGCTACAGTTACGTCCATTTTATTAAAGCTTGGAGAAAAGTCTATATACTGATAAACCTACTCAATTTGTGATTCAGCTTGTGAAATAGCTTGACATCTTAAAATATTTTAGAAAAAACCGTATTTTATTAATAAATGATTGGTTAACAAGATAAAAACCTAGAATTAGTATCTTGACTTGTGTATGTTGTATATCTAGACTTCAGTAAATCATTTGACACCATCTCCCACAGATTCCACAGAGGGAACCTCACTGCTCTCTACAACTGCCTGAAAAGAGGCTGTATTGAGGTGAGGGTTGATCTCTTTTGCTGTGCCTGTAGTGAGAGGACAAGAAGAAATGACCTTAAGCTGAGATAGGGGAGATTCTGATAGTAGAAAACATTTTTTCACCATTAGGATGATCAAGCAATGTAATAAGTTGCTCAGGGAGGTGGTAGAGTAAACATCCCTGCAGGTATTTAACAGGCATCTGGATTAGGTTGGTTTAGGGGTGACAAGAGTAGTGCTGGGTGGACAACTGGGCTGGATGATCTTGAAGGTCTCTTCCAGCCTTGATGATTTTTTTGATTTAAATAGATATTATAGTGTTTTCATGCAGAAGAAAGTAACTGGAGTAAAGAACATGCAGTGAGTAAAGAACAGATGGAATATAAGGGTGACTTGTGTGTTAAGTCTTTACTATTCAAGGCTGGTATGAAAATAAAACAAAATGACATTGTTCCTGGAAAAACTTATGATGTCAGGGAGCAGCTTGTTTACCTGCATTAACTAGTTGCCTGCTGCAGTGTTGAGGCTGAAACTGTCAGCTATAGGAAATGTTCCAGAGGTTGGTTTTACACATAAGACCTCATGGAAATGTAATTTAGCCACCACCATGCTAAAGTGTGTCTCTTCTTTCCCTATTCGTTGTGCTTTCAGTCAACTCTTGGTATGCATTACAAAATTTGTATGGAGATAGGAAATGCCTAGAAATCAAAGCACACAACCATGTTTTTTCAGGACTTCTGGAAATTAAAGCTATGTACAGGCTACAATGTGTAGAGATGAGAAACTGATATTTCTGGGCACTGGCTAGGTTCTGTCCAAGTAAAGGTTAAAGTCTGTGCTGTCTTTGTATGACAAGAGTTATCCCATGATGAAGCTCTGAAGAGTGCCTCATCACTTGGTTTCACAGATCCACAGATTTGTCAGTGGTGTCAGAGCTGAGGAGAAGGTGCATTTCATACACACTGTTAACACATTATTCAAGTTCTTCAAATTCATCCAGGCTTAGCCTTCTTCTCTGACATACTAAATTCTACAGCCAAAAACGCAACTGAAAACAGCCAGGCAGACGCAGTCCCTAACCTAAATACTTCCCCGTGTTCTGACAGAAGCTCTGTCCTCCACCTCTCCTAACTGGTACCATCTCCACAGCAATGAGACTCACTGCCATGGAGAATGACAGGCTGTCCAATAAAATACTTTCCACCTCTTTTCTGAGAGATGAATAACTTCAATGCCTCAATGCAAGTACCCCCATCCACTGACATTTAATATGACCTTAGTGCTGAACAAGTTTCAGCAAGAAGAGTTTAAAGGTCAGGGGAAGCAGCAAGCATGGATGAGCATGGGTATGAAAACATCTTTATATCTTGTAAAACAAGAAGTTCAGAATTAGTCCTGCTCTGAATAAGGACAGGTGTGCCAGCTTCTAGAACAAGTTTCTAGACAGAGGTGAAGTTTAATAGCTAACAGTTTTTAAAACCTTTTAAAAACAGTTTTAAAAAGGGCAGTTTGGGTGCAAAATTCTTCACCTGGAGAAGCAGCTTATTCCTCTATAAAAGTCAAACAGGAATATTTAATGAGTTTTAGTACTTATTGCACCGCATGCAATTTTAACAGCAGGCAGAACTGTCTAAGAACTGATAGAAACTGAACAGATAAAGTCAATTTGATGCCAGATAACATTAGTTCCTGGAAACTGGAGTTGGACTCGATGGAGTTGGTCTCAGTATGGACTTGAGGATCCTTATGGGTCTCTTTCAGCTTGAAATGTTCTATGATTCTAAATACAAACAAAGGGAAGAAAATTTCATTGTAGAACAATTGCGTTCAGGAAATGAAGCATGGCACAGAGATCGTTTTGTGGTGCTGGTTTCCTTAGTTTGTACTTGAAACAACTCTTTGCTTGTTTCTAGATGACTTCTGATCCAAGCCTTTGGAAAACGTTTTCCTAGAACATGGAATATCCTCTTGGAGTACATTGGATCTGGAAGCCAACACACAAGAATTTGCATTTTAGCTTTGTATTTTGCAGAATGATTTCAAACCAGATGGCTAAACAGAAAAGGAATGGAAGTTTCAGAATTCTTAGCTTGAGCTCAACATGCAGATAATACATGGGATGTTTGAGGCTGTTCAGTTCAGTTTTGCAAAGTCAGGTGTTTTCACTGAGGATACACCAACTTGAACAGATGATCTTATTTTTGTCTTAACCAAAGTACTTTTGTGAATTATAGTTGTTTTTATGAAATGTAATCAAATGAAGACACTTTCCGGAGTAAAATTTTCCAACACACTTCTCTGACCACACTGCACATCTTGTGTCATCCTCCAGAGATCCTCTGCACTTTCTGCCAAGGTCAGCTGGGTAGGCTGTGCAAGCCAGCTTAGATGGATCCTTTCTGCTGGCTGTTCTCTAACCATAACCTCCAGCATGTCAGTGTTTCAGAGAAGAAAGGCACAGTTATTCTGTCTTGAAGAAGAGAGAGTCATATAGACTAAAGCTATGTTTCAGGGTTTTTTCCATCAACAGAAATATAAAACCCAAAAAATATGGGTATCGTGTATGCAGCCCTAGTAATAAAACTGTTCTTCATCCCAAGTAATCATCCTCCTTCAATCATTTGACATTCATAGGTGTGCTCCCAATGAAGCATGAGATCCCTCAATCATTTTGGTTCTAGTCATTTCAGATGTAGTAATAAAAGGCTGATGAAATATTTTAAAGATAAAAGAAAAGATAGAATAGATTAAGATACTTCTCTAACATTGCTTGTGTGATCACAAGCACATACTGCGTAGCTTCACGTTACCAGGTCATTTTAGCAACTTATCCAGATTTTAACAAAGCTCATACAGACTTTGTCTTGTCACTCATTATTCCTCCAACTAGTTTTCAACATCTTACAGTCCGGTTTAGTCTTCTGGTTTTGCTGTGTTCCATGTAGTCCAGGTAGAGCAGCACCCATAATGTTTCAGGTTGGATATCCACACCAAACTGGAACAGGCTGATCTTTCCCTACTTTTTCTACTAGGCTCAAAGGACTACAGGACAAAAAATATTGGTTTATTTTAGGTGTGACTGGACTATTAGAGGTAGCACAGCAGTTACACTTCACATGTTCAGACAATCTCTAAAAAGGACTGGTTCAGACTACAGAGAAAAAAGAATCTGTGATAATTGTATAATGTAAAGAAGTGGAGGAGAATGCCTTTCAGACTAGTACTGGTGCAAAGATAATGCAGGGTAGGTGTGCAGATTGGTGTGCCTTGACTTACACGTTGTAAAACCGGGACTCAGAAGTGAGTAGTAAGTCCTATCAACTTCATTTTAAAAGAAAATTCATCAGCAATAGGAAAAGAGGGGAGGTTTTCTTTAGAGCAACAAATATCCAGTAATAAAGAGTGGAGAGCAAGCTACATGTTCATTCTAAGTCAGCTTTTATTTGCAGTCCGTAAGGCCAAATTTTTGTTGCTTAGCAGTAGTGTGTCACCTTGGTAAAGACAGAAGATAGTATCCAATGTCCTATTCACTGTAGCCTTACTTTAAGTGACCACACTCTTTATTTGGTTGATAGATACCTTGTGGCTGATACAGCTAAGCAATGTTTCCCAAATGTCTTCGTGATGTCCCTGTGTCAGCAAAGCCCATATGCTGCAACTTCGCCTAAAGTTATCAGGAACAGGTTAATTATGATTTGTTGTTTAACATATCCTGTAATATTTTCCTTTCCTATTAAATGTTTAAGAATCTATACATTCACCTTTCTGGAGGCGGTGACAAAGTCAAATACCTTCAGTCTCTGTTATCAATAGCTTGCAAAGTGAATGGATGACTGAAGTTCAGTAGCAAACTCATGAGAAACTGTATTCTTTTCTCCATCTTTCATATCTCACTATCTGCAATTGGATAGAGCTGGACAGCTACAGAAGACCTTTCACGTGAATAAATCCAGGCCAAATTTTTCAATAAAACAATCCCTGAAATAATTTTGGCAATGTAATAAGAGGATTATCTACCCCAGCAACGTCCTTTCAGCTTTTTGTGCAGAAATCAGGGACCCTGGATTTTTTTTTCTAGCCTTCTCTAACTGCTTTGGAATATGACATTAGCTTGCCGAGTTATTTAATAGTTCAAGGATACTTAAACCCTGACAAATTTAATATTAATCCATAATTATACTTTGGATCTTTCCAGTTTCGTCCCACAGAAAAATTCAGGCTTGACATTTTGGATAAAGTCATAGTAATATTCACAATAAAATTTGTATAGATTGTTTTTCTGTTCTGTGAAAAGAATCCTGAGTATAAAGCATTAGACTAGCATGGGAAAAAGCATGTTTTAATGAAATTCTTAGGAAAAACCAGCAAGTCCTCCTTTTAAAAACTATTTTAGTTGTTCTTAGCACTGACAGTCACACATGTCTATCAGTATGGGTCTGAGTCCCATTTTCAAGATGTCTTTAACTCTCCAGAGAGAATTTATAACCTCTAAACATGGCCACAGATCTTGCTCTTGTTACTGAAAGATAGTCATTCAGAGGCATTCAGAAGGTCTGAATAAATGCTTAGAGTGATAAACCGTGGAATGAGTCAAAGATTAACAACTTGCACAGAAACTGCTGTACAATTATACAATTTACACCTGATTAATTCAGTGAGGATTATATGACTTGAAGTATTTGATATTAGAGAGTGGTAGCAGAAAACATTTCTAATACATGTCTAAGAAGCACCAGATTCATGGCTTTATGAGTGGTTAAAACTTCCTTCCTCCAAATAATACTGAGAAGCAAAGCCACAGAAAACAGAAGGGTCACCCAAAGGGCTTGGGAGACATTTCTCATGATAGCTCCTTCTCCAAAGGCTCTGTGGCTGTTTGCACAGACCTTGACAGGTTCAGCCCCTACAGCAGTTTCTGTTGTGTACTGACCTTTTAACTGCTCTTCTCTGTACTCTTTAATACCCCCACTACTTAAGTCAATAAAAGTAAGATCTCAGACATAGCTTTATGTGAAGTGCTTATTTCACTGGCACAGATGTAGTTTAGCATGGACTCAGCGCTTTCTGCCAGAAGAAGAGAGAACATCATATGCTGGTCCTCTCTGTATAGGAACTCTAAATATTTGACTGGTGGCATGCATCAGATTTATGTTGCATGTTACTCTCTGCTAAAGATAGAGCCATTCCCTTATTGCCACAGTTTTCAGCCCCATAGTTTAGTCACTCTGCTATAACTTCATTAACTTCAATTAACACCCATGTCTTCTACCATTTCCCATATAACACTGTGATCTGAGCATCCCTTTAAGTCAGACGTACAGTGTATGCCCTTCACCATTCACTTAATGACAAGAGTCATAGAGAACTGTGCTATTTTAGCATTATTTTTGGTAATTTCCAGGAAAACTGGAAAACCTGACCATGACCAGTGAGTCCCTTCTCTGAGAAGGACAAATTGTCTTCCATGTTAATGGTCATCATTAAAAGAAATAATCTACTCTTGTGCACAAGTTAGTAGCTGAAGAACACAGCTTACTAAAATAGCATCAGAAGAAGAGCAGTTCCTTCTAGTTTGATTTTACCAGATTTTGCTGCACACTGGAGACACAGTTTTGTTGCCCTGGTGGTTTTGCACTGTATTTCCAGACAGAGGTTCATGAAGTGAAAAAAAAATTAAGCATCTGCTGCCTGTGTGCATCAACATGTACATTCATGTATTTAAGCAAGGATATTCAGTGGGATTTTTAACTTACTAACAAATAACCACTTGAATTATGACAAAGAATTAATCCTACTAAGGGTGCAAAGGGAAAAGGGGGCATAGGGGAGGACTCATGGATAGGATAAGGGATTCAAAGATCTTGATTCACTGGTTTGTATACTTTGTCATAGAGAAAGTCTGCTGCCAAGTTTTGTGAACAACCATTAAAACAGCCTCCCAGTGTATTCCCTTGCTAATATTTTAAGAATGTTTAACTCAAAGCTCTCAGATCCAAGTAAGTAACCAAGGGGGTCTAGACAATAGAATAGAAGGACTGCATTGTGCAGCCATGGGACTGGGATGCAAGACTGTCAAATCCCCTTCCCTGATGTCACTGAGATGCACTGGAAGCCTCCAGCAGAGCAGATGGGATTAGACTGCAGTTCAACTAGGTGCCTACTTTAGGCACTAAACTTCACTGATTAGTGTTCTGTGTATGGTTATAAATAATCACTAAGAAAAGAATAAAGCAAGGAATACACAGAGGTTTGGTCCCAGTAACCCAGTGTAGAAGCCTGGAAGATAAGGGGACTGATTTGTATGCGTCAAACACCTACGGGCAGATAGCTGTGGAGCCAGCCAAGGATTGTTGGTAATAACAAACTGTGAGAAAGAACAGGATGTGGCTGGAGAAGGGGCTGTGTGGAGATGGGCAGCACTTTTCTGGGACAAACATCCTTGTTATGGCTCCTACAGATAAGCACAAGTACAGGTACAGCTCAAGTGCAGGAATGAGACAGAGAAGTGGGCATGGACCTTGTGGGGTCGGGGGGGATCCAGACCACCCAAGACCCTTGAAGCCCTCTGGCCCAGTTCCAGAAAGGTCTGAAAGAATG
>VXBT01013900.1:0-27720 GCA_013400235.1 Oriolus oriolus
TTGTCTCCCGTCGTTCACGACATCCTGAAGCCACGGAAAAGGCAGATTTTCCTTCATCTGAAACCCTTAAAGGGGTGAAAGTGGGGTCACCTCAATTTAAACACAGACGAAAATGGAAAAGGAGATTTTCTCAATTTAAACCCTTTTCTCCACAAAAGCTCCATTTTTGGGGGTCACTGGGATGGACTGGGAAGATGAAATCAAAAGATGAAAGGAGAAAAATCTTCCTTGTGCCCCCTCCCTGCCCCACCTGCTCGGGTGGGTTAGGTGTGTTGCTCTCCTCTCCGGTGCTACCCCTTGGCACAGGGCTTGTCCCTCCACACCTTCTTCGAGCAATGCTGCAGGTACTCCCCAGCCCCCGTGAGATGCTCTCACCACCACTCCTCCAGACTCCTTATGAGACTCCCTGGAGTCACCCCCTCGGCCACCCCCCTCCGGCAGCTCTTTGCAACAGGTGTGCCCAGGTGACCCACACATCCCCCCCCAGCAGCCTCTGCCCCCTCCTCATCCTCACTGGCCACACCTGAGGCTGCTGCACGTCAGGAGATAGAGACTCCCATGAGGCGGAGCGGGGGGGCGGGGAGGCGGAGCAGTGTGAGAGAGGGTGGGACCACAAACCCAGGGCTGGAGCCAAAGGTGAGGGGCGGGGCCAGATGGCTCCCTAGGATGTAGATGCACGAACAAAAGTTCGTAGAATGGAGAAAATTCAACAGTTTTTTTGTATTTTACACACGCATACCCTCATGATAAAACTCACATTTTTTAATAGTTCAAATATCAGTTGAAGTTACTGGCTGGTTACAGCAGTGAGCTTCATACAGCATCCCACCCTTATGGATTTATCAGAAGAAGCAGTTTCAGGTTCTTTCATCTCCTCCAAACACTTGGGAAAGCCATTTTTAATACAACTCCTTGGCAAATTTCTCATATGAATACAAGCAAGAGCTGGCAACGACCAGCAAGTGAAAAGGAAAGCAGAGTATCACGGAGACATGGTGGGATAGCTCCTCTGACTAGAGCACTGGAATGGAAGGGTTTAGGCTTTTTAGGAAAGACAGGCTAGGGAGATGAGGAAGGGATGTAGGCCTCTATGGATATGGAACTCTGCCTCAGGAAGTACGAGGAGCCAGCTGAGAGCTTGTGGGTGAAGATTAAAGGGAGGGCAGGGACAGGGATATTAAGGATAACAGGAAGGGCTTCTATAGATACGTTGCAAACAAGAGAGTAGGGATGATGCGGGCCCTCTCCAGAAGGAAACGGGAGACCCGACTACCCTGGACAAAGAGAAGACTGAGGTTCTCAAGGACTGCTGTGCCTCAGTTTTCAATGGCAAGTACTCCAGCCACATCACGCAAGTCGAGAAAGGCAAATGCAGGGACTGGGAGAATGAACACTCTGAGCCCACTGTAGGAGAGGATCAGATTCAAGACCATCTAAGGAACCTGAATGTGCTCAAGTTCACGGGACCGGATGAGATACACCCCCAGGTCCTGATGGAGCTAGCAGAAGTTGCTAAGCCATTATCCATCATTTTTTGAAAAATTGTGGCAGTAAAAAAAAAAAATTGTGGCAGGTAAAGTCTCTGATGACTGGAAAAAGGGAAATACAACCCCCATTTTTAAAAAGGGGAAAGCAGAAAACCTGGGGAACCACTTCTGCCCAGAGCAATGGTGACGGTGCTGCACAGCCCCATGGAGCTGCTTCTCCTGTCTGGCTTTACAAGATCCTCCACTTCCATCACCTTCCTCCTCACGGGCTCCACAGGACAGTTGCTGCCCAGGTCTGGAGATTGGTGGACATTTCCCAGACATTTCATGGGCAAAGGAGTGGTGAGGATGTGTTGTGATGGTGTGGGACCTGAGCAGGACATACACAACATGGAATAATAAAGGCTGGAGAATGTGCTGAGTTGGGCAGGAAGAGTTCAATTTCTTCCAATGGGCCTGTGGTTTGGATTTGTGCTGAAAAGACTGCTGATAACCCCAGGATATTTCAATCAGTGCTGAGCGTCAAGGCCTCTGCTGCTCCTCACACCACCCTGCCAGCAAATAGGCTGGGGTTGCACAAGGAGTTGGGAGGAGATAAACTCTTCAGAAGGACTCAGCAAGGAAGGAGAAGCAGTGGGGTAGCCCTGTATGTGAGGGAGGGTTTTGACTGTCTAGGAATTGACAGTGGTGATGAAAGGGTTGAGGGTTTATGGGTAAGAATCAGGGCAAGAGCAGATATCAAAGTGGGAATCTTCCCAGACACAGAGGGAAGGCTGGTAGGCAGATTGGTAGTTCCCAGGGTCCTTCATTCTACCCTTAAAGCAGGATGCAATGAAGTTTCCTGGATTGTCCACAGCTTTCCTTCTATGACAAAGTGACTTGCTTGGTGGGAGAGGGAAAGGCTGGGGATAGTGTTTACCTGGGCTTTTGTGAAGCTTTTAACACCATTCCCCAAAGCATTCTTGTGGAGAAACTGGCTGCCCATGGCTTGGACAGGTCCACTGTTCACTGCAAAAAAGGGTCTGGATGGCCAGGCCCAGAGAGTGGTAGGGGACAGTTTCATTCAGCTGGTGCCCAGTCACCAGTGGGGCTCCTCTGGGCAGCACTGGGACCAGTCCTGTTTCTATTGATGACCTGGAGGAGGGGACCCTCAGCCAGTTTGTAGAGGACAGCAGGTTGGGTGGGAATGTGGATCTGCCAGAGGACAGGAAGGCTCTACAGAGGAATCTGGAGAGGCCCACAGATTGTCCCAGGCAGTTCCTGAAACCCCCTACTGCCCTACCCCTCCCTGACTACTCATGATTACTACACCCTTTTTCTCTTCTGGGTCCAGCACCGCCACCACCACCGAGACTTCAAGCGGATGGAGAAGCACCGGCGGCGCTGAACATAGCGTGTCTGCAAGGCTTCGAGGTATCTCTGAAGCCGGGCATGAAGCTGCCCCAGAAACCTTCCAGCAGCAGTGCTGGTGCTGTATTCCAGCTCCATTGAGCTGCTGCTCCTACTGCTGCAGCTTTCCAATACAATGGGATTCATGATCACCACTAGTCTAGGGAGCAACCTGGCTATCGCCACAGATCTTCTGCGTTGCAGCATCACGGAGCTGTTGCTGCTGCATTGTCTTAAGTTCTTATGTTTGTCCTTTTCCATCACCTTGTTCATGTCTGTCCTCGCCAACTCCACTCCAAGGCACTGGGGACGCTCTCTGGCCCCCAGCAGCTTTGGCTTCACCTGCACATCAGCGTGGATCGCCCTGCCGCTCCCCTTGCCCCATCGCCACTGGGCTAGCTGTGCCTCCAGCTCCTTGCGGTGCTCCTCGAAGAGCGCCTGGGAGTCCCGGGAGCTTCGGATGAACCTTGGGAAACGCCTCCTGGAGCTCATGGAACTGCGTGGAGAACTGCCATGGGGCAGCTCAATATCTGCTGATCTCCGTGCCCTGTCCACGTTGCTCTGCCCTTCCAGGCGGCCTCTCGCTGCGCTTGGATGCTCCGAGTTCTGACGGATCCTCTGCAAGAACCACAGAGGGGTGAGACGAGAGCAGCTCCCCAGGATGCTCCACATTGTCCTGCCACGCATGCCACACCAACCCCAAACCCACATGGCCCGGACCAGCCCAGCCCAGCCCACACAGCAGATGAGAGGCCACCTACCCATAGACGCTTGTCCCGTAGCATGACAGTGACCAAGATGAGCTGCAGCACCACCATTGTGATTGCCACCAGCTCACCCATGGTGAAGATGTTGAGAAAACCCATGGCACCGTCCCTGGCACTCCGGGTCACCAGCACAGGCTGGTGAAGAGGCTCCCCAGTGAGCTTTGGGGCCCCAGTGAAGGGAATCCAACCCTGGTGGGGTGGCAGAGGCTGAAGCTGTTGTCTGCCCAGACACTGCCAGACTGCTGTGCCCAGCAATCACTGTCTGTTCCTGTGGGACCCCTTTTATAGCCTGGCAGGCTGGCAGAGTCCCCTGTGTGACATCATGGGGCAGCCAGAACCCTCTTTGTGACAGAGTGGGGCAGGCAGAAATCCCTTTGCGACAGCGTGGGGCAGGCAGAACCCTCTCTGTGTCATCCCAGGGCAGTCAGAACTCCCTTTTGGATACCTGGGAGCCCACAGGAGCCCAAGGGAGAGCTCTTGCCGCCTTGGGCACAATGACCGTGCATTCCACATTGCCCTGATGAAACCTGTGGGATTCTTTAAGTCAGTCAGGTCGTAACAATTTCATCTGACATCATGAATCTGTTTTCAGTTGTTGGATATGTAATTGCTGGGAGTGGGGGGAGATCAACTACTTAATAAAATAGATCTCTTTTGAATAGATGATTTGTCTCAATTTCATGAGCCTCCATGACACAAGGGCAGTGATCATGCTCCTGTGCTGGGCAGGACCTCAAATCCTGTATTCGGTTTTGGGTCCCGCACAACAATAAAGACATTGAGGTGCTGGAGTGTGTCCAGAGAAGGGCAATGGAGCTGGGGAAGGGTCTTGTGCTTTAACCCCAGCTGGCAATTCAGTAAGGAAAAAAAAGTGAGAAAGAAGCTCATAAGGTGAGATAATTTAATACATAGAAACAAATTCCAAAAATATTGGATGAGAGAAAAGAAACAGAGAAGAAAAATAAGCAAAGTAAATGTTAACAATTTCTCTGCACCCAACAACCAATGTGCAGTCAGACACTCGTCACGGAATCACAGGCTGGTGTGGGTTGGAAGGGACCTTAAAGATCATCAAGTACCAACCACCACCTTGCCATGGGCAGGGACACCTTCCACCAGACCAGGTTGCTTCAAGCCCTGTCCAACCCGGCCATGAACACTTCCAGACACAGGGCAGCCACAGCTTCTCTGGGGAATCTGTGCCAGGGCCTCACCACCCTCACAGGAAAGAGTCTCTTCCCAATATCCCATCCAACCCTGCCCTCTGGCAGAGGGAAGCCACTCCTCCTTGTCCTGGCACTCCAGGCCCTTGTCCAGATCAGACAGGCTCCAGCCTTCGAGCATCTCTGTGGGGTCCTCTGGACTCATTCTAGCTGCTTCACATCCTGAAGGACCAAATGCCATCCAGAGGGACCTGGACAAGCTCAAGAAGAAGGCCTGTGGGAATCTCATGAAGTTTAACAAGACCAAGTGCTGGTGCTGCATGTGGATCAGGACAACCCCCTATATCAATCCAGGCTGGGGGATGGAGAGATCAAGAACAGCCCTGCCAAGAAGAACTTGGGGGTGCTGGTGAATGAGAGGCTGGACATGCCCTGGCTCTGTGTGCTGGGCTGACCCCACAGTGTGGGCAGCAGGCGAGGGGGAACTCTGTACTTCTGCTCCGCTCAGGTGAGACCAAACCTGCAGTGCTGCCTCCAGCTCTGGGATCCCAGCACAGGAAGGACATGGGGCTGTTGGGAGCCAGTCCAGAGGAGACCCCAAGACGATCAAAAGAATGGAGCACCTCTATGCTATGAGGAAAGGCTGAGAGCGAGGGGGAACTCTGTACTTCTGCTCCGCTCAGGTGAGACCAAACCTGCAGTGCTGCCTCCAGCTCTGGGATCCCAGCACAGGAAGGACATGGGGCTGTTGGGAGCCAGTCCAGAGGAGACCCCAAGACGATCAAAAGAATGGAGCACCTCTATGCTATGAGGAAAGGCTGAGAGAATTGGGATTGTTCAGCCTGGAGAAGAGAAGCTTTGGAGTGACCTAACTGTGGCCTTAGAATACTTGAAGGGAGCCAACAAGAAAGATGGAGAGAGACTTATTTACAAGGTCCTGGAGTGACAGGACAAGGGAGAACAGCTTCTCACTGAGACAAAATAGGTTTAGATTGGATATTGGGAAGAAATTCTTACCTGTGAGGGTAGTGAGGCACTGGCATAGGTTGTCCCGAGAAGCTATTGCTGCCCCATCCATGAAAGTGTTCAAGGTCAGGTTGGATGGGGCTTGGAGAAACCTGTTCTAGTGGTTTCCCTATCCATGGCAGGGGGGTGGAACAGGATCATCTTTATGGTGCCTTCCAACCCAAACCACACTGTTCTTCACCTCTATGGACTACTGCTGCCAGCTGCTTTTGAGGTACTTTATTTACAGCAACACAAAGAGCTGTAAAAAAGCAAAGGCCAGTGAGGTGTGAATCCCTTGCTGTAACTGTCCCTCCTGATCCCACCTTCACAAATGCATTCTGGATACAAAACCTTTGTGGAAACACTGTGTTGCTTTTGGACCTAGAGTGAATAGATGTCTCCCCACAGTGCAGTACCATGGTTCAGCCCTGCTTGGTCCCACTCAGTGACTGATCAGGATGCTGCTGAGGCTCAGCACGACAGGCTCTGGGTTCAAGTGTGTCCCAAAGGAGAAGCAGTTTCCACCACCACCAATAACCAACAACTCCTTCTCATTTGGCAGGAAGACACTGCTGTGATTATGTAGCATTAATGGCCACTCCAGATGCTCCTGAAAAAGGAAAGGAGATTTTGAACATACAGGACTTCACGTGGTCCACCCTACCACCCATGAATGTGGGCCAAAACAAATAGTTAGAGAATACAGGAACAAGTAACCCCTGAGGTGTACTGCTCTACTATACCCGCCCACCCACCAACTTGAAGTTCAGTGATTTTTTTAATGAGAGAAAATGTCTTTGTACTCCCTGAATCTTAATGCTTTTCCACCCAAGAAGGTAGCCAGTCATTTTTTGATTCAATGTAAATCTTTGGCATTCATGGCCTGTGGCAAAGCGTTCCAGAGCTCACCTATATAACTGGTAGGTTCAAAAGCCTAGAGAGTTTCATGTAAGTCAAAGCAAACAGCTCATAAGCAAAGGAAGATACCAATCCATCTATATCTGCTTATTCAATGTAAACAAAAACATTATATTCTTTTAGATGCAATTTCATTATCACTGCACCCATCCTCATTGCTGTCAAACAAGGGCAATCTATTTCATCTAACGGACGTGAGGCCACTTATAACTTCCGCTACAGACAATAATTGAAAACTAACCTACAATTAAGCACTTTTCATGCTTTATACCCTCAGCAAAATGCTGCAAGGTCAACCAGATGCACACATACTGTCCACTATAAAAAACTGACCCGTCACAAATTCCAGTTTCACCAATGACAGGTTCCATATATACAGTTATCAAAAGAATGTTGTTTCTTTACATAAAAGATAAATAAAAACTTGTCAACCAACAGAAATGTTCTTATGGAATCACAGAATGGTTTGGGATGGAAGGACCTTAAAAAAGGCCACCTCGCTCCACCCCCTTGCCAAGGGCAGGGACAGCTTCCACTAGACCAGGTTGCTCCAAGCCTCATCTAACCTGGCCTTGAACATTTCCAGGGACGGGGCAGCCACAGCTTCTCTGGGCAGCCTTTGGCAGTGCCTCACCATATGCTTCATAAAAAATTTCTTCCGTATACCTACTTTGAAGCTACTGTCCTTAAGATGAAAACCATCACTGTCCCATCACTACAGGCCCTGCTAAAAGGTCTGTCCCCATCTTTGTTACAAGCCCCCATTTAAGCACTGGAAGGGGCTCTAAGGTCTCCCTAGAGCCCTTTCTCTTTCTTAAGGCTGAACTACCCCAACTCTCTCAGCACATCCTCACAGGAGATCAGCTCCAGCTCTCTGATGATCTTTGTGGCCCTTCTATGGATTTACTCTAACAGATCCATGTCCTTCTTTTACTCCAGGCAGTATTACCTGAGATGAGGGCTACTCAGAGATATAGACCAAGTTTTGCCCAGAGTATGCCAAAACCCTGCTGTGTGACACCACCTGTATGACTGTTCTTCAGTGATTCACAGAAGAAAGCCACCAAATAGTTAAAGTCGGAAGGGTCCTCCAAGCATCATCCCATCCAACCACCCTGTTGGAAGCAGGCTCAACTCAAGCAGGCTTTTCAGTACCTCGCCCAGTCAGGTTTCAAATATCTCCAATAATGGAAACATGACAGCCTCTCTGAGCAATCTGTTCAGTGTTCAACCATCCTTACAGGAAGCTTTTATGTTTCAGTGGAGTTTCCAGTATTTCAGTGCTAGTTTTCTTCCTCATATTTCAGGCAGCAGCTATACCACACTGCAGTTTCCACCAAGAAGTTCTCAATGAAATTATACCACAGACCTCCATAAACACTAACTTAGCCTCTGGTTTATCTGTTCCCTTCCTCCACAGACATCCTGAAGTGACTATGCTTATGCTCATTTCAGTTCTGCTGCCCCTGACACCTTTTCCTGGTCTTAAAAATAAGAACTAAATACAGTTAAGAGGGAAAAAGGGTTTTACCTTGGTATTTATTTAAGGACCCTCAGGGGCGCCGAAATGCCCACCAGAGAAATGGCCCCCCACGATGTGATGTGTGTGCAATTATAGGCCTTGCTAATTAGCACATCTATCAAAGACTGCCCAGGGAGGGACTCCAGCGAGACCCCTCAGCGAGGAACCTTCCCCTGGCTGGGCCTGGCTTTGTTTACAGAATGTGTTCTGGAGAGGCCTTCGGTGTCTGGGGTTTCCAGGGTGTTTGGTTTCTTAGCTTAAGGGAATACTGGGTCTAAGGGAAGTTATCAAACTTAAAGAATTGCAACTCTGTGGGCTAAAAGCACTAAGAATACATAAAAGCTATATAAAAGAATATATAAAAGGAGTATAAAAGAAAAAGCAAAAAATCATCATGGCATCATCCCTTGTCTGAAACAGAGCAGCTCCATGTGCTCCAGTCTCCTGCACATTTCATCTCTCCCTCTCTTAACACTGCTATGTTCTCTGTGCCGGGTAACAGCACTTTGGAATTAGATCCCACCTCTCCGTAAAGTTATCTCGTTCCTTCATAGGACACTGCTTACCCTGAAAGAAAAATTTCAGTACTTACCACATTAATCACATAGTCCAAGCAGAGACCAGTCATTAAGTCAATGACAGTGATGCCTGGCACAGAGGATGTATGAAACCACACTCCACCAATAAGCAGAAGCTTTCCTTCATGCACATGTGCAGTATGTGAATACCTGTGGGTTCAAAACGAGATCGAACTCCATTAGCAAGGGAGGCTGGTAGACACAGGATGAAGATTCTCTGCTGAATGCTCTGAGCAACCTGGTCTAGTTGAAGATGCCCCTACTCATTGCAGAGTGGTTGGACTAACTGGCCTTTAAGAGGTCCCTTCCAAATCAAACTGTTTTATGATGCTATGAATGCCTTCTGCTTACCTTGGGACAAGAGGAGGGTGTGTCTCTATTGTCTGCCACTGAAAGCCATGTTCAAGCTCCCTCAGAAGGAAAACTGACCCCAAGGGCTGTTCAGCTGCTCCCAGACCTCCTGCGATTAGGACTCCTCCTTCCCAGCTGCAGGCGCTGTGAGAGTGGCGGCTTTCTGGGACTGGACCCTCAACAGTAATCTGAAAAAACACAAGTCCAAGGCTGAAGTTTGCCAAGCTAAGTGTCTGCTTAATGTCCAGGCTTTTAAATTACCTTTTCCTGTGTGGGTGAGTTTTTTGACATCCAACCTTCTCCACATGTTCCTCTAGGGACTGCTAAGTACTTCCATTTACACTATCTCTGGCCCTCAGTACATTTAATATAATCAGTCTTTAGAGGGTTTATTTCCACAAATTTATTAGAGGTAACTTTATCTGCATTCTTGCATGCTGCTTTCTGCTCAAGACATACACCTGGGAACTACAAGTTTGTTTACGAACACATGGACTAATGCAGTGACCAGCAAAGGTGGTGATCAGCTGCTCAAACCACAAAGTGGGATAAAAGGCTCACCTGCAGGACTGAAATCCAGAAAGAAAACCTTTAGTGCAAGCACTGAAGGAAAAAATGTGAGATCAGGCATTAAAGGAATATCCCAGCAAGCAGGTGCTGGAGAAAAATTTGGAGGCCACTTGGTCCATACCTTCCCCTAAAACAAATGAAACTGTATCTGTCATCACCTGGATGGACAAATGTTTATATAATAGTTTCCAGAAGTCTGCAGTGACAAGAATTTCTCACCTCTTTAGGCAATCTATTGCAGACTCAGCTAGCTTCATGATCAATAGCTTTCCTTAGCGTCCAGTTGATTTTCCTGTACTACTCAAAGTTAAAATGGAGAGCAATTTTTGTCTTCTCTGCAGCAGTATTGTAGATATTAGAAGATTTATTTCTATCTTGAATCTTCTCCAGATTTAATAGCTAGAAGTCCTTCAAAACCTTCCCCTGTGAGGTATGTCACCTTGTTATTCTTACTGCATACCCTGTCCACTTTTTTTCAGCAATCAGCTTTGGGTATTTTACAGGAGTTCTGCTGAGATAAGGAACATTGTAGAAGATAAAAGAAGCAATTCATGTGTCCACCTGGTAACATTTCTGGTTACATATCTGAAGACACAGTGTAGGCCTCCCACAACAGTGGGATATTGTTTACTCATGTTTAGCTTGTGACCTCCCGCAGTTATGCATCTCTCATCCTATAACCATGGTATGTACAAAGTTGGGCTCAAAGAGTTATAGTAAATAGGGTTACATCAGACTGGTGGCCAGTAAGTAAACAATGGAGTAAGTCCTCTTTAACTCAATTTCCTTTTATGACACATTCAGCAATCTAGTTGACTGAGGCAAACCAGCAGATGTGGAGGTGGTTTTGATTTTAGCAAAGCTTTTTATACTGTCTCTAACAGTATCCTTCCACAAAAATGGCCAGCACACAGCTGGACAAGTCCGTGATGGGAGAGGTGAAAGAAGACAGACAGCATGTTCTCAGTAGCATCCAGGAACAGGGCAAGAGGCAACGGGCACAAACTGACACAGAAAAAAATCCACTTAAACATCAAACCCCCTCATATCGTACTGTCAGGGTGGTCAAGCACTGGAATAGGCTGTTCAAAGAGATTGTGGAGTCTCCATCCATGGAGATAATCCCACTTGGACAATATACTGAGCAACCTGCTCTAGTTAGACCTGTTTTAAGCAAGAGTGGTGGACTAGATGACCTCCAGATGTCTCTTCCAATCTCCACTATTCTGCAGAGACTGTATTTTCTACAGAAGAATAAAAAGCTGGGTGTTTAGAAAGTCAGTTCTAACTCTAATCACCATGGAGTACATTCTTACCGCAGTGCAGGAGAGTTCTGGAGTGTGCAGGAAATACCAATCCCCGAGCACAGGCTCCAGAGCAGAGCGGCCACCATACACAAACAGGTACTGCTCACCTGTGGAAACAGACAACCAGGGGGTAAGAGAAGTCAGAATCTGGTATGTCACAAAAGCAAAAATTTCTGTTTGCATAGAAGGGCAGCTGACAAAAAGGGTGCAGTAGTACTTTGGGTAGATGTCAAGGACATGCATTCACTGCACTATGCCCTGTCCTTTCACAGATTCAGAATGGACTGTGCAGATAACACCAGTGTTGGTCACTTTCTTCAGCTACAAAGCAGTATCAAGGCAAAATTAAGATGAAACAATACAGTCTGACAAAGACAAAACCCAATGTATTATTAATTGTCCTGGGTTACAGGTTATTCTATTCCATTTTTTTTTTTTTTAAGTTGTTAAAACCAGCTGGGGCAGCACTCCCTGCCTCCACCCTCTGGACTATCTTCTGTTAATGGGCCCATCAATGCCTGCCCCATGACTCACAGATAACTCTGCTCCTGGACTATCTTCTGTTAATGGGCCATCAGTGCCTGTCCCCATGGCTCACAGATAACTGGCTCCTGGACTGGCTCCTGTTAATGGGCCCATCAGTGCCCCACCAATGACTCACCATCCCATTGTTGGATGCTCCGCCCAGGGGGGAAGGAACTAAGCATTCTCACCAGGATAAAGTCTGGGGTTTTGGGACAGCAAGTCACCTCTTCGGCTGGATTTCCCTGGGGAGCTGTTTCTTCCACTGAGGAGCAACTTCTTCCACTGAATTCCCAGAGGAAACCTACACCTTTTATACAGGATCATTGCTTCAACAGAACTACATCTGCCACTCCAGGAGGACTGCAGCCACCACTTAACCAGACTACTACCAACACCCTGACCAGCAGGGAGTCAGGTTCTATTCTTCTGACTTTGGCAGTAGGCTTGGGGGGGGGAAGGGGTTTCGTTTTCTTTATTATACTATTGCATTTGTATTTTCTTTTTTTTTCTTTTCTAGTAAAGAACTGTTATTCCTATTCCCACATCTTTGCCTGAGAGCCCCCCTTAATTTCAAACTTAGAAATAATTCGGAGGGAGGGGGTTTTACATTTTTCCATTTCAAGGGAGGCTCCTGCCTTCCTTGGTGGACACCTGTCTTTCAAACCAAGACATTAATAAAATTTTATTTACCCATTTAGCATTTGCTTTTTTGATATTGCTCCACAAATGGAAAGTGTGTTCCAGACTAGACTAACAACTGCTTAACAATTCCCTTCTGCTCCCCTTGGAGAGCTCACTGCCAGCTGCAGGAATGGGAACCTTAGGAAAGGACAGCTTTCAGCTGCTGAATGCCACTACTTAAGTTTTTGCCCCTTACAACCAGGATCTTTTACTAGACCAACCTTCAGCTTGCTATTGCAGGACCCGATTCTAGAGCTGTTCACAACCACTGATTGTTTGTCAGTTGCTACTAGAAAAGTAACATTCCTTCTGAAGGACTTCTGGATAAAGAGCTAGGGATCCTGCTCCCCCAAAAAAATATCCTTCGGAGAGAGCAAAACTTATTTCTGGCATGATCAAGCATGAATAATTTCAGCCATAGATGATCTCCTAGAATCAGTCTTCCAGAATGGATTACAGTGGATTACAGTACGTTTCAATCCTACTTGCCACAGGGGATGTAGGTAACAAAATTCAAAATTACCATATTTCAAGTGCCAAGAAGAGATCTCAAAGCCTCTTAATTTCTTTCCTACTGGCAGGCTTGAGGAGTGTTCAATACGAAGTTCAACAAGGTCAAGTGCAAGATCCTGCACACCTACAGCCATTTCCACTCTTTCCAGGCTTTTTACCTTTGAATGTCATTTCGGTTGTGCTGTGTCTCCAACGCAAAGCTGCTGCTTCAGCAGCAGGCTGCAGACTTACAAGCTCCACTGCAACATCACCTGGGTCTGAAGCATTAAAGGTTTTGGGGAACTTTAGCCACAACATTCCCAAGCCTGCGTTCGATGGGGATGTTCGTCCTCCTACCACCAGGGCCAGAGTGTCTGAGAGACAAGACACAGTATGGTACAACCTCTCACCTGTGGAGATACAAAATGTCATGGTTCACACAGATGTTTTTTCCAAGAAATTTATAATCATTTAAGTTGGAAAAGACCCTTAAAGATTATCAAGTCCAACCATTCCTCCAGAACTCTCAAGGTCAAAACCAAACCATGTCCCCAAGCGCCACTTTCACATGGCTTTTAAATCCTTCCAGGCATGTGGACTTCACCACTACCCTGGGTAGCCTCTGCCAGGCATGGACAACCCTTTACTTAAGAAACATTTTTCTCAATATCCAACCTAAACCTCCCCTGGCACAGTTTGAAGCCATTTCCTCTTGTCCTGTCCCTTGTCTCCTGGGAGAAGAGGCTGACCTCCACCTGGCTACACTCTCCTTTCAGGTAGTTGCAATGAGAGAGAAGCTTCCCCCAGAGCCTCCTTTTCTCCAGGCTGAGCCCCTCCCAGTTCCCTCAGCCACTACTACAATGGGCTTACAGCAGTGGTGGGTAAGGGAAGATGTCATCTGCCTGGACTTGCACAACGCATTCGACACTATGCCGCCCAGAAACCAGTCTCTAAACTGGAGAGACATAGATTTGACAGATGGACCATTCGGTGGATTAGGAGTTGGCTGGATGGTCTTACTCAAAGAGTCACAGTCACCGGCTCAGTGTCTAATTGGAGACCAGTGATGAGTGCTGTTCGTCAGGTCTCCACAGGGACCAGCACTATTCAACATCTTTGCTGGTGACATGGACAGTGGGATTGAGGGCACACCCAGCACGTCTGCTGATGACAAGGAGCTGTGTGGTGCAGTCATGCGCTGGAGGGAAAGGGAGGGGCATCCAGAGGGAACTGGACAGGAGAGGTGGGACTGTGCCAACCTCATGAAGTTCAGCAGGACCAAGGGCAAGGTCCCGCACCTGGGCTGGGGCAATCCCAGCACAAATACAGACTGGTTAGAGAATGTATCAAAAGCAGCTCTGGGGAGAAGAACTTGGGGGCGTTTGTGGACAAAAATTTCAGTATGACTTGGCAGTATGTGCTCGCAGCACAGAAAGTCAGCCATGCCCAAGGCTGCATCAAAAGACGTGTGGCCAGCAGGTTGACGGAGATAATTCTCACCCTCTATGCTGCTTTCCTGAGACCCCACCTGGAGTTCTGCATCCAAGTCTGTTGCCCCCAGCACAATAAAGACATGGAGCTGTTGGTAAAAATTCAGAGTACTAGCTTGATCACAGGGCTGAAGCCCCTCTGTTCTGGAGCCAGGCTGAGAGAGTCTGGGCTGCTCAGCCTGGAGAAGTGAAGGCTCCAGGGAGATCTTAGAGGGCCTTCTAGGGCCTAAACAGGCTCCAAGAGAGCTGGAGAGGGACTTTGGAAAAGGGCATGGAGTGACAGGACAAGGAGAAATTGGCTTCCTACTGCCAGAGGGCAGGGTTAGATGGGATATTGGGAACAAATTCTTCTCTGTGAAGGTGGTGAGGCCCCGACAGAGTTTGCCCAGAAAAGTGGCTGCCCCTGGAAGTGTTCCACACCATGCTGGATGGGGCTCTGACTAACCTGGTCTACTGGAAGGTGTCCCTGCCCATGGCAGAGGGCTGGAGCTAGATAATCTTTAAAGTCCCTTCCAACCCAAACCATTTTATGATTCTATGACTCCAGCCCCTCAATGTCTTTCTTTCTGTGAGAGACCCAGAACTGGACATGGCACTCGAGGTGTCTCTGCAGTGCCCAGCAGAGAGGGACAATCACTGCCCTGGGCCTGTGGCCACACTAGGCTGGTACCAGCCAGGTGCCACTTGCCTTCTTGCCCACCTGGGCTCACGTTCAGCCACTGTCAAACAGAACCCCCAGGTCCTTTTCCAGCTTTCCCGTCACACTGCCCCCAGCCTGGGGCACTGGGGTTATGGTGACCAAATGGCAGGATCTGGCATTCAGCAACCAGAACTTTCAGATCTCTGTGACTGCCAGCATCATTGTGCCATGACATCACTTTTTCACTAGACTTTCTTTCGCTTTTAGCACAAAGGTATCCCCCTTGCACTTGCCATCGGTATGGGAACTCACCCCATCTTTTATCAGGAATATTCTGTGTCACACAGACAGCTTTCCAGTAGCCTGCATGCTTACTCAGCACATGGAAATTTCTCATGCGGCGGTGTTGTCCATTCTCCTCCCCAAAGCCTCCCGTGGTAAGAATCACGTTGGATTTTATAAGAACAGAGCAGTGACCGTAACGTCTCAGGCCAGGAATTCCTGAGAGCCTTGCACATACTGCTGCAGGGACACTCCCAGCCATCCCAACAGGACCAGCATGACGAGGAACTGTAAGCCAAAGAGAACCAAAGAACTTATGCACAAATACAAACCAAAGACTACACTTTAAGTAAGAGATTAAGCATGTCATCTTTTCAAGATGACCATTCATCTTTTCAAGAATAAAAAACTGAGAAGCAATTTGACAGTGCACACAGATAATCTGACAGCCCCTAGAAATCAGGATGTAATGGTTAAAACTACTACTTTACCAACTGTAACTTCTACTCTGCTCACTCAGCTCCTGGCAATTCTGAGACTGCTTTCATGAGATGGACGTAAGACTGGCCAAGCAAGTGTAGCACCCTAAACTGCTGCAGCAAGATATTAATCACTGCACTACCTTCTGTCCTGGGGTGATGTTATGAGGCTCCTTTATTCCATAACCGTCTGCTTAGTGCCCAAAGTACCTGTATGTTTAAGGTGGGCCCGGGGGGTGGGGCCGGAGCCGCGAGGCCCCAGGTGCGGGGCAGTTCGACGGCTCAGCCCAACGGCCCGGGGGGCAACGGCTCGGCTGGGGCTTGGGGGCAGGGAGCGCACCGGCCACGCTGCACTGCTCTCTCTCTCTCTTGGGTTTTAGTTGTTCTGGAGGCTTAGAAAAGGTTTTGTTTGTTTTCCCCTTTTTCTTCCCCCTGCCGTCCCTGGTTTCCTTCCCTTATCTCCTGCCCGGGGGGCCTGTGGGGTGGCACCGCCGGTCCGAACCCCGAGGAAGACCAGGCCGGTGAGCGAAGGGACACGGAGATCCACCAGCATCGACCGCTGTGAGGAGGAGAATCGGCGCCGAAGAGGAGTGAAAAGGTTTCCATCTGCCCTTCTCCAGCAGCCTACTGTGTGGACTCCCCTTCCCGGAGACGGGAGGGGGGAGGGGGGGTAACCAGTTACCGGCTCCTCTCGGGCATCCTTTCCTTTTTCCCTTTCTTTTCTCCCAGTCGTGTTTTGTGTTAATAAATAGTTCACGTTTTTTTCTTCCACTTTCATTATTTTTGTTAATTTTTTTCCCCTTTGGTGGAGGAAAGGGGGAGGCCCCTTTCCCTTGGAGGAGGTGCTCATTCCAGAACGTCTCTTCCTAAAAATTTTGTCTGTAAAACCGAGACACCTTCAAAAGGAGTACCTGTCTGATTAAGACACTATCTGGCTACACAAATAGCACAGAACAGCAGAAAAAGAACAAACATCTGGAAGCTGATTTCAAAGTCTCTTGCCAGACTTTGATCCTACCTTCATAGAAGCACTGAAATAACATTCTGATGCATGACAAATAATTTGTTAATTCCAATGGTCCTACTGTAGGAGAATATTTCCAGTTATCTAAATATCTTCTCTCTAAATATTGTATCTCTTAACATGAAATAAACTTTCAGCACAGGACTCTGGCTCACCTACACATTGTACACATAGTTTTCTTTTAATCAGTTTGGAATCTGCACCTTCTTTGTTTTAATCAAGGGCTTTATTCTTGTGTTGTAAGAGATGATGAGGTGGAGGAAGAGCAGCTCACGGTCCATTTTCTGTATACCACAATCAGAAAAATTACCCGTACTGATCATTGCTTTGTACAAGACCCTACTTTATCATGTGATGAAGTAAGAAATTTCATCTCCTTGGGCTTAAATGTCTTTTTACAGACTGAACTTTTAAAGACGGAAGAGTGTTTTCATGTCACAAAATACACTTACCATGATCTCTTTGGAAGATTTAGTACTTGCACTCTCTTGAACTGGGACCGAAGTCTATCTGAGAGGATAACTGGGGCATTTATTGCTATTAGAGACATACCTTTTGCATTCCCAGTAAAAAAATATCTAAGCATGGACAATTTATTAGACTGTGAAGGCTTTTGCTATCAGTTTTGAATACAACAGAGACAGCAGCAGAAAGACCCTATTCCGGTCTCCAATTAATCAAATGTCTTCACTGTAATAAAGTCCATAAAGCAAATGTCAGATTGTTCTTCTTAATTTAAGGATAGATACTATGCCTTTAAGAGCCTTCAAGGATTTAACTTAACAACCAGTGGCAACCACACAGTACATTAAATCACACCCACATTCATTTAGCCTCAATTTCCCTATATTTTCAAATCTAATTGAGACACAACACATAGATTCAGTGGCCATCCTGTCCTATACTTTTCCAGCTGCTTTTCTTTCTCCCTAGAACACAGATTTCAACTTTCTCTTGAAGCTAGAACTACTTGTGGTGCTATACTGTGAAGACTAGTGATATACAACAGGTTAAAAATAACCTTCTGCTTTCTACCCTGAAAAAGGAAGCAAGCAGTCAAAACCAGGAATTTCTTGGACTGCTACTGCCACCAAATCCTTTTTATCTCAGAAACACAGTCTTGGTCTTGGCTTTTCCCCAGCTGTACCACTTTTCTCCCATCTAAAAGAACTGACATACAGATTTAAAAGTATTTCAGAAACAGAAATACTACAGGTACGATTGCACCCACAAGGGATAACAAAGCAAAGCACAGCTTCATGACAGGCTCCTGAGTGGTCTGCTGGACAGGGCAGTAAAGAAAACAGAACAACCTTTTTGGAGGTGGAAGGAGAGAATGGCTCAGAGAGCTATGCATGGAGGCAACCAGTAATAAATTCGAAAAGGAGATCCCAGAAACAGGAGGAGGAGGGCATTAGAGCCATGCACTGGAGGAGCTCATGTATGAACAAATGACAAGCTGTTCAGACTGGGAGGTTCAATAAACTGAAAGAACGGAAGTGATCAGAACCAGCAGCGTTAGGCCACAGCCCTGGCCTTGCTTTAGACAGCAGAACCATTGTGAAGGAGTGAAGAAAGCTACCAGACAGCAGCATGCAATCTGCCCCTTCCAGGGTTTCAATGTCTCCTAAAACCCCTCCGAGAAGCCTGCATGAGATAAAAGAATACTTTGAAAACTACTTGGTGTGTACCTGTCACACTGGGTAACAACGGAGTCCAGGAACGTTCCATTCCCTTCGATGCAGCCAACACAAAGTAATGAGAACATTTCAGATGCCATTCCTGTAGCAAGCCCAAAGGGAAAACCAAATAAACAAACAAACAAACCAAGAAAGGAAGACCCAAACGAAAAACAATCCCCCTCGAAATCTTAGAGCAAACAGTAGAAAGGATCTCAGAACAGCCAGGGTGACCAAATCAAACACCAACTCGGCCTAGCACTGTTTCCAGCAACGGCCACAATCAGAGGGATGAAGCTGAATCGGAGAAAGAACAGGTGGGTAAATACCTTTCTCACTCCAACTTTCAAAAATTTACAGCCCATGGATCTTCTAAGAAAGAAGCTGTGTCTTTGTACTGAACAATCTTTGATGGATTTTTCACCCATGAACTGATCCAGCTGCTCTTTGAACTCACATAAACTTCCAACGTGTCCAACATGCATCCCATAGCTTAACTATATGTTGCATGGGGAAGTTTTTCTTTTTGGAATCAGCTTCCCTTTATGCTTCTCAGTTCTGATCACAAAAAAGAGTGAAGTCTTTATACCAGAGGGATTAAGGTTTCCTAAAGCTCATGGAATATAAGTGATTCCAAAGATATCACAAAAGTTCAAAGGCGCAACATGGTCTGTGCTGGACAATAACACGTAATTTTCAGTCTGGCCTTGGAATCATTCTGAGGCAGAAGCACAAGCAAAAGGAATGTACAGGAAGCCAGCAGCAATAGAGTTCACCCTGGCGTTTATGGACTTTAGGGAATTCAGTGTACTCATTCCCATGGGGTAGGATATATTCAGCCAACTATGTGACTAGCAAGCACAAACATGAATTTAAAAGGCACAAGAACTCATGCTATCAGCTTCATTGCTCCAACTCATATTAGAAGCTAAAAGCATCTTTTGAAAAGTGACATCCAGAAATTAACATAAATACTGAAAATGGAAGAATCCACTATTAGTCCCTAAGCAAATTATTCGAAAAATTGGTCTCTCTCCAAGCTGGGTGTCTGTTTTACATTTCTTACCTAATTTGACCCAGCTTGTTTACAATAAGGCCTGGATCATACTTAATCTTTCTCTCAAAGACAATTGTAGAGCTCTCTGTTATCACACCGTTTACTTCTGTGCACGTTTCCAGCTCGGACTCATGCACATGAACCTCCTCTATACGGAAAACAATAGCAAGTCTTTACCTTCTCTCTATATGAGCAATGGCCTTGACCTACAACAATTCTAGCAGACATTCCTAAACCACTTAGCAAATCTGCCAGCACTTTCAGTCATCACTTTTGCATTCATATAGCAGAGCAGATCCTACCAAGCTGGCAAAATAAATTCAAGCACATTAAATTGTTTTCATACTACAGCTATTAGATTTCTAGAACTAAAAACAGAGAACCATAAAATGAAAAGGGAAACTTCTACTAAGTACGCCACAGGATATTTAGCTCAAAGTTACTCACTATCTTGCACTTATCTTCACTTCTAGACTTTAAATAGCTGGAAACTTTGCCAGCAGTTAACATAAATATGGCAAAGAATAGCCATAGTTGAACTTCAATCATTAATACAGGAATGGCTGTATAAAGTAAAAAAAAAAAATCTGAAATTAGTAACCTGTATCCAACAATGACAAACAATAAAGTGGTCTGTGGAAATGGAAGAGAGCAAGACAAGCGCATTCGCTTTCCCCAGGAATGCTCTCAACCAACTGCAGTCAGGAACAGCACATCAGGTGTACATTTATGTATTCAGTAATCCTTCATGTATTTCTCTTTCATTAAAGTAATTGTCCCTTGAATCCATGCCAACTTTTAGCATGTACAACTTCTTTTATACTGCCAGGTAGTTTGCTATGACAAGCCCGTCTCCTTGAAAGACTGCTCACAGGAAGGAAGGAACATGCAGCTTTTCTGAGATCAAGGAGAGCCTTCTTCCCATGGTGCTTCACCAGGAGCTCCCCAAGGCCTCTGTGTTAACTAAGCTCATCCAAGGTCCTTTCTGCCTCCATGAACACCTGTGCCTCAGCAGCTCTGTACAGAACTGCAACCATACAAAATTGCAGATACCTTATGATACCAAAGCCAGGTCCCTGATCTTCAGAATAAAGGAGGGTTACCTCATACTCATCAAAAGGCTCCAGAGTCTGCATTCTTTGCTGCTCATCTTCTGGAATACAACAGGTGAAAAACTCATTCATATCCATGACACTGCACTCAGTCCAGCCCTAAAAGACAAATTCCTCGAACTTATCACCTCTGTAAGGATAGATACTCACTTCCCACAGGAAAACAAAGACCCTAAATTAAACACCTGCATGAGCCACTAAGACTGTCTAGCTAAAGCAAGAGCAGCCCAAAAACTGGTGAAAATAGATCTCTTATCTGTAAAGTTCTTTAAAACTTAATTTATTACATCAAAAGTCTCAGAGGAACCCATTAATCCCATATGAGACAGTAGGCTGGAAGCCATTTGGAAGCACCTTCTAATGATGAGTCATGCTACCAGAAAAGGCAGTACCTCAGCCTCAGCCCTGTTTGCTTCAGCCCATAACTGACCAAGCATTTAGTGTTCCAATCTTCCTCAGATAAATCATGCTTCGTGCATGCCCCTGAGCTGCAGGTGCTTACCTTTCCCAGAAAGCGCCTCTGCTGTGCCTCACAGTCAGGGTACTGTGCCAGTGAGTGCAGTGCAGAGTTCAGCTGGCTGAAATGCTGCTGCATGACGCATCCAAAGGGATCCTCTGGGTGCACCTGCTCATACACCAGGAAGCATGCTTGAGGGAAATGCTCTGCTGCCCACTGAATCAAGGCATCTGACCTGTTGGGAGATTGTGCATAAGAAATTAAATTGAGGGCCCACCCATCACACGACAGATGCAGTGCATCTTCCTGCAACACCATAAAGCTGCTATTAAGACATCCTGACAAGTGGCAATACACAAATGAGAGTGCTGTGCTGGGGACTCATGAACGTCTCCTCCCCATCTGTGCAGACAGTTCAGGGGATGAGAAGAAAAAAAACCTCAAAATTGCTCATTTGAGATTTTCCTTCTTTTTTTCCTTCCTTTTAGGATATCACGTAGACATCAATTACATCATCATGATTATGATGTAAGGAGCTATTTGGGACTCCATAGAATTCCCAAGGCTTTAGTTTCAAGAGAACAGGTCTCCCAGCCCAAGGTGATGTACTCAGAAAGAAGCTTGTTGTTTACCCTTTACCACCTGGGTAAGAGAGGATAACTCAGCTGACCTGGTGTTCTCCATGTAGGTGAGCACCACCTCTGCAATGAAGAGGGTGGGGATTTCATTTTTCAGTCCTGCTTCCTCCAGGGTTCTCTCCAGCTCAGACAGCTCTGATAAATCCACTCCCAGTAATTTATAATCCTCTCCAGAAAAGGTAATGGCTCCTGGGAGACAAAAATGATACAACCTCACTATGGTGCTGCTGCAATACTGAGACCAAAAGGGACAAACATAAAAAATCAAACCCACAGGCAATCACTCACAAGGCTATGTCCATCAACTATATTTCTCTGGAACATGTACAAGAAAATCCCCATCATTACATGACCCATGAAAGGATAGTGCCATGTCATCCATTAACTGCAGATCTAAAACTCCAGTATTCCTAATGCAAATTTCACCTACAGATTTCTCATAGAATTATTACACTTACTATAACAAGAAAACTTTATTATATTCACTTTAAGAGAAGTTTTTAGAACCATTGTAATTCAAAATCAAACCTAAAGGGCTCTCATTCATACATCTTTCACTTTGGGCTAAGAAAGCACCATTACTCTGATATAATTTCAATGGTTTCCCTCACAATCAGAAAACCATTCTCAGGTTTCTTAGGCTTGGTTGGTTTGTTTGTTAAACAGATTTCATTTCTGTATAATGGCACTGAGTCCTGAAACCACACATGCTAGCTCTTGGCAAACACCAAGACCTGACTCACAGATCACCATCCTCAGAAATAAGTTCCAGTTTATGATCTGCAAGTATTATCATACCTCTGTACCCCATCAGAATATGATAAGCTACGGCCTGTTGACCCTTTCAGCCAAAACTACATCATTACCAAAGCAAACTGTAAAGTACCTTTAGAAATCACCTACTCTGTCTCTGCAACCCAACAACTGTACCTGTCCTGAGGACAGTTAACTCACACTGTTCTCAAAGGCATACACTTCTGGAGGCAAAATGGCCTTTTCCAGAAGCCCATCAGAGTGTTCCCTTCTAATGTCTTCTAACTTGTCCAACCATCCCTTCCTGACCTCTGGACACAGAGAATAGGGTAATTCCAACTATCTGACACCCTCCCTTAAGTACTTGAAGATTCTTAGTATGGACAGAGTTCCTTGCCACAGGATTCTGACAATATTAAAAATGCTATTAGATTCAGGAAGAAAATGAAAAAGCTCATGGAAGAGCTACTCACTAAGACCTGGGGAGTCAGGAACTCACACTCTATAGCTGTCTTCCATCTGTATTTAAGTTGATTAACACCATCTAAATGCAGCAGCTTACATACGTCCCTACTGCATTTCACTCCATGTTTTCCAGACCATTCGTGTACTTTGTCAAGCTCCTACTCTCATTCATCTTATTGCAAGTCCCCATGTTTCCTGCAGGTTTATGACATTTCATCTTCTATAGCATATTATCTAGAGCATTACTGGAAATCCTGGAGGAAAAGAGATGCACAAGGAACCTCTAGTGATTCACATACTTTACACTCCTCCTTTTGCCCCTGAGCACACAGCTTGCACAACATTCTGCAGTAGTTTCACAAGGCTCATTTTCTCCTGCCTTGGAGGGCAAAAAAAAATATCAGGAAACATAATGACTAATATTTTCTTACAGTCAAGACAATTAAGAGTCAAACCTTCTCTCTTACCCATCAAGTCCGTAAATAATTGTATAATTTAGGGTGAAAGGGACATTTAAAAGTCACCTTGTCCAAATACTTCCTCATGGCAATTATCTGTATCAGGTTGCTCAAAGCTTTGTCCAGTCAAGCTCTATCTCCAAGGCTGGAGATTCTGTCAGCTTTCTAGGCAATCTATTCCCATTTTTAACTACTCGTGTGGCGCAACCTCCTCCCCAACATTTTAATCGTACATCACTGGAATTTCCTTTTTTTCTTTTTTCAACTTTCAACCATTGTTCCTAGACTATTTGCTTTACGCCTCCAAGAAAAGTGTGGCTCTGTCTTTTCTAACCTCTCACAATAGGTAAGCTGGAGACTGCTGTAAGACTCACCTCCCTCCCAAACTCCTTTCCATAAGGCTGAACAAACCCAGTTCTCTCAGCCTCCTCTCCTACATCCCCTGCTCCATCACTTCATCATCCTCATCACCTCCCACTGGACATGCTACAGTTTGCCACTGTTTTTGGACCAGTGAGCTCCAAGCTGGACACACCCTTTCAGAATTTGTAACAGAAAAAAACTGACCTTGGTTTGACAGAATCAGCGCCCGACAAATCCATCCCGGCTTCTTCTTATCTCCCAATGCTTACAAACAATTTGTTTCAACATTTTTCATAAAATGAACATGCTTTTCATCTACAATTTCATAGTTCCCCTACTATAATCTCTCACTTTTTGAAGGCTAAAGCTATGTTTACCTCTTCTAAACATTTTGTACAAAAAAAATCTTCCATGAATGCCATACCTAATCCTTCCCCTCCAGTGTCTCCCACCAGTGCTGACAACTCTTTCATTCTTTTGATCAGAGCAGCTTTCTGGCATGCCACATTTGGGAAATCTACCTCGTATACCACAGTGTGATGCAGAAGACCCATATCCTTCAAACGGAAGTATAAGGAATCAAAGCCAGCACCTAAAGAGAGGATCTGCAGAGGAAGTATCAGAAAAAGTTATACTCAACTGTAGCAGCATCTTGAGCACCTAGGTGTGAAAAATATTAAATATCATCTGTAGAGTGACAGAATCAGGCAACCTCCTGCAACAGGCAGAGGACAGTGCCCCCTCCTAGATAACTTCTGCCAAAGTGACACATGGACAGCCACAGTACTGCCTGTCAGACTTCTGTGCCCTGCTGGGAATGGATCCCAACAGATGCACTAACGCGTTACTGCCCAGGTGCCGGAAAGACTTTATATACATTTAGTGGGAGATGCTAGTAGCCCCAGAGAAAATGCACCTGTGTCCTGGGTAGGCTTTGTGTCTTCAGCAGGAAGTCCTGAACACAGTGATCTACAGCACGAGCACGGATGTAATAACCCCTGTAGGAACAAAATCAGTTGTAATCACTGTCCAGGAACTCAATTTCTCCAGCACTGACAACTTCCATCAAAAAAAAAAGATTTTTTTTCTCTCAGCTTCTACCCAATTGTTGCCTTGCTTTTCACAATTTTTCAATGTTTTTAATTCTGTAGACAAAATTCCTACACTCTGTTCTATAAACATAAGCCATGTTATGTCTAACTGCTAAGATGTTTTGATTCCTTTTCTCAAGGCGGAGACATTTGACAGATCTCTCCTTGGACCTATGTATTTCAAGGGTGGTAATTTCACTATCCAATCAGTGAGGTTTTCAAAAAGTCTATAAAATAAACGACACCCCCCAAACGAGAAGCTTTCCGGCTTCCAGGGGGTTTTCTCTCTCTCTCTCAGAGAGGGTGTCTTGTGTTGCTTTCGTGTCCGCGTGCGACACCCAATAACTCCCTGTTTACAGACCTGCACTGGGAGATGATTTTGCCATCTCTAGAGCTTGCTAATAAATACAGATCTCCTGCACTCAGTGCACATATTAACCACCAAGACTACGGATAACCCAGAAAAAACGTGCAGATATCCTAGCTGGACCTGTTCTGTTTTGCGTAAGTAAATATTTGCTGAAGGAAAATGTATGAATCCAGACAGTGAGGATGCTCCCCTGCAATGCAGATGGCTGATAACTGAGTTCCTGCCCCAAACCATACGCTGTAACAACAAAATGAATGAGTGTGTGCTAATGTAGTGAAAAGGGAACAAAAAAGGGAGGAAAAGCAAAGTCAGGAGAGGAATTCTGTTCTTTGGTTTTTGAATTAACAGAACTAAGACACTCTAACTCCTGTAAAGCATTTACCATTTCCCTAGTCTGGCATGGACTGAAGCCTCTTGTTTCTTGGCACTGTCTTTCAGTTAGTTTCATCCTATATCCACCTGGCTATATCCCAGCTTCTATCACCCCTTTAACAAGCATGTTATCATCTTCACGCCTCACGGGGACAGTTTTCACCAGACAATCTAAGAGGTCCCAAAATTGATGACAGAGTTGATAAATGCAATAGGCAATCCTTCCTGTGAATTCAGCTTGGCATGCTAATGTTGTGTGACAAGTCAGTGCAGGTTTCCTGATGAGCCACACCCATCTTCATAGGCCCGTGAGCTTCTGCTTGAACACCACTGTTTGATTTTCCCCTGAACGAAACTCCTTTGGCAATTCACAGTCATTTGGATTAAATTAAACTATTCACCTCGAATTACATAAATTCCAAAACGGCATCAGCCTAGAGCCCTCTGCAAACACACATTAAAACATTCTTGCGTCATACAAAGCTCTGGAGAAGTCCTTCTGGTGAGACACCACTGATTCAACAGATATTGCTTCCTAGAACCACCAAATACCTTACGGAAATTGTAACATTCTGGGGAATTAATGAGAAAACTATCGATGTCATTACATTATTAGTATGTTTTCAAATACTAAGAAGTTTTCAGCAGCATTAAACACTGGAGTTAGGAACCAGTCTGGTGGCATATTTTACTCAGGACAAAGCATTCAGTTTTGGTCCAGAAGCCATGTAACATTATACCAACATTCTAACAAGGTTACACTACTGAGAGACAGTGCACTGCACGTTGCCACTCTGCCACTCCGTGTACTTTGCTTAAAATATGTTTGAGATGCTGTGCCTTGCACAACTGACAGCTCTGAGCATGGGGATTTGTGGTAGAAGGGACTTTAAGCTACTCTCGTTCCACCCCTCTGCCATGGGCAGGGACACCTTCCACTACACCACGTTACTCCAAGCTCCGTCAAACTTGGCCTTGGACGCTTCCAGGGATGAAGCAGCCACAACTTCTCCGGGCAATCCGAGAGCCAGGGCCTCGCCATCCTCACAGGGAAGATCTCCTTCCTAATATGTAACCTAAACCTACTCTCTTTCAGTTTGAAGCCATTCCTCCCCGTCCTGTCACTTCTGGCCCCCCGCAGTCCGAGATCTTCTCCCACGCCCCTCGGGCACCGGGGCTCAGCAGCCAGACCAGCTCAAGGTCCCGCGCAGCACCCGCCCCTCACCGGTGGATAAGCGGCGCTCGCCGTCGCCGCCGCCGCCCCGCCAGAAGCCGCAGAAACCGGTCCTGGATATAGCCCCGCGCTGCCGCCGAGCACTTGCTGACGGCGCTGCTGCCGCCGGTGCCCTGGACCTGCCGGGACAGTGACATGGCGCTGCCGCTTCCGACCAACATCGCGTCCCGCGAAGCGCACGGGCCCCCCGGCGCGGGACGACGGGGCCGGGCAGCACCAAGAGGGCTCCGAGGGGAGGGGATGGCAGCGCCCGCCGCCGTCGAATCCCCCTCCGTCCCAGCCTCCGCTTCCCCTCGCTCTCCGAAGCGACCGGGCCGAGGCTTCCCGGGCCGTCCCCCGCGGCACTTGGAGCCCGGGGTTCGCTCACGGCTCAGGGGTCACTCGCGGCGCCGGGACGCCCACGGCCCATCCTGCGCACGCCACGCCGACCGGAAGTGGGAGCGCAGCGTCGGACGCAGAGAGGGCGGAGCGCGCGCCCCCTCGCGGGCCCGCCCCACCCCTGCCGGTGCCGCCGCCGCCGCCGAACCCGCGGGGGCCTTGCACGCCTCCGCTCGTCGGGAGCGCCACGGAAGGCAGCGGGCAGCCCCGGCGCGGTAAGCGGGCTGCAGGGGTGCGGTGTTCTGTACAGCGCTCCGTGCGGGGGTGCAGGGCTCCGTGCAGGGGTCGGTGCAGGGCTGTGGGGNAATATGTAACCTAAACCTACTCTCTTTCAGTTTGAAGCCATTCCTCCCCGTCCTGTCACTTCTGGCCCCCCGCAGTCCGAGATCTTCTCCCACGCCCCGCGGGCACCGGGGCTCAGCAGCCAGACCAGCTCAAGGTCCCGCGCAGCACCCGCCCCTCACCGGTGGATAAGCGGCGCTCGCCGTCGCCGCCGCCGCCCCGCCAGAAGCCGCAGAAACCGGTCCTGGATATAGCCCCGCGCTGCCGCCGAGCACTTGCTGACGGCGCTGCTGCCGCCGGTGCCCTGGACCTGCCGGGACAGTGACATGGCGCTGCCG